>PVHP010000523.1:0-141905 GCA_004024765.1 Zapus hudsonius
TTGTCCTGCTCTACTTCAGGCTAACCTGGAATTCACTATGTAGTCTAAGGCTGGTCTCAAACTCACAGCAATCCTCCAACTTCTGCCTCCCAAGTGTTGGGAGTGCACCACCATGCCTGGTGGGCTTTTCTTTTCTTTAATTTTATTTATTTTGGCAAGCATATATAGAGAGAGAATCAGAATGGATATGCCAAGTCCTAGTGCAACTACAAATGAACTCCAGACACACACACCTCTTTGTGCATCTGGCTTTACATGGGGACTAAGGAATCTGAGCCAGGTGGTCAGGCTTTGCAAGGACCTGCCTTTAACCACTGAGACATCTCTCCAGCCCAGATAAGCAGCTGTTGTATAATGGAAACTGCAACATAAAAAGAAACAAGTTAAGTCCCTTGTTTGCATATCCTGGGTTCAATTCCTTAGCTGCCCACCTAAAGCAGGGCTGGTATTTGTCTGCAGAGTCAAGAGATCATCCCCACCCCTGTCCCTCAGACACACACACACACACACACACACACACACACACACACACACGAAAAAAAGCAGTAGCACAGTCTTTGGTGTGGTAGCACTAGTTAAGCATGCCTTCCTCTTCTTGGCCTTCTGTTACCTTTGACAAAGTCTCTCTTCTCTTCCAGCTGGCATGGCCGCGCACTATCACTGAGCGGCTGTTGGAAGAGATGTTTGATAGCACGGCTTCTCGGTTTCTGGCAGTCTTGGAAGCTCTTTCTGACTCAAGCAGGCGGATCCTGCAAACCGGACCTATTACAACGGATGAAGTAGAGCTCCGTGATGTCGTATCAGAGCTGTTTATGGCAGGAAAAGAACTTTTAATCTGTAAATAAATTGTTAAGATAATATTTTTATGGGAGCTGGGGAGATGGATCATTCATTTAAGGCTTGGAAGTATGAGGACCTGATTTCAGATCCTCAGCCACTGGCAGGTATCAATGGAATTTATTGTGTTAGTGTAAATAAAAGAGGAAGGCTAGTTGATCATTTTAATGTCAATAAACCCAGAATAGGCTTCTGATAAAAGTTCAATAATTATTCAGATTAAAAATCAAACCAATATACAAAAATCTCTTTGCAAATCAGGAATAAAAGAAACTTTTTTTCATCTTAAAAAAAAGGTATCTATAAAAATTCTCGAGCTGGGTACACTCCTTTAATCCCAGCACTCAGGAGGCAGAGGTAGGAGAATCTCTGTGAGTTCAAGGCCACCCTGAGAGTACATAGTGAATTCCAGGTCAGCCTGGGCTAGAGCAAGACACTACCTCAAAAATAATATTTAGCAAATATCTTACCAGTGGTAATCTTTGGAAGTTTTCCATCTGTGGCCAAAAATGAGACAAGGATGCTTGCTATCAGCCATGTATTTACTAGTGATCCCCAGACAGTACAATAAGTTAAGAAATGAAGGAAAAAAGAAATTCAAAGAGGAAAAATTGGAGAGAAAGAAATGCAATTGTCATTATTCAAGGATCATTTCTTTAATCAAAAAGTCTAGAAATAAACTGAGTGATCGATTGACTTTAATTTTAGCAAGGTTGCTGAATTCAGGGTCAGTACAGAAATTGAATATTAGTTTCTCATATGTGGACCAGGACCATTGTGCTAAAAGGTTTGTTCTTCATATCAACTATAAAATATTAACTTTTTGTTTCAGTTTTCACATGTCTAAGCGTGGACAAATGCGTGCAGGTGTGCACGGAGGCTGACGTCAGATGCCTTGCTCAATCATTCTCCACCTTTCTTATCAAGACAAGGACTTTCACGTGAACCCAGAGCTTGCTGATGCAGCTAGTCTAACTAGGCAGCTTGCCTAGGGATTCTATCGTCACCTCCCAACTGCTAGGATTCCAAGCCTTCCTCTTTTATTTACACTGCTTGATTGAGTGCTGATGTTTACTATTTCTGCTTTGATCATGAATGCACACGTGTGGGAGAGAGAGGGAGAGGGCTTCCTTTCTTGTAATGTCTTCTTAGGCTCTGTTCTCAAGATCATGCTTGTCTTAGGAAATGAGTTGAGAACAATGCCCCCCCCCCCTTTTAATGTCTGAGTTTGTGCCTGATTGGTGCTATTTATTTTTACTTTGAGACAAGGTCTCACTTTAGCCTAGCCCAGACTGTAAATATGTAGTTCAGGCTGGCTTTGAATTTGTGATCCTCCTGTCTCAGCCTCTTTAGTCCTAGGGTTAAGTGTGAGCCGCTATGCCTGGCCATGCTGTTATTACTATTACAATTATTTTAATGTTTGGTTGAGCTTACTGGCAGTGTCATTTTTTTCCTTGTGAGGTTTTTGTTATTGTTATTATGGATTCAGTTTCTTCCATGGACTATAAAATTATTCGCTTCTCTTTCATTCTTTTAAAAGTCTTCTCTTAGTAACATAAATGCTATTTTCCTTGAAAGACTTCTAGTCTATCCAATATTGAAAAATTTAAAGATGGAATTGTTTATAATATATCATTCTGACCTTCTTACTGGTATTCTCCTGGTTATTCCTGACCTGATCAAGTCAGTTTGCTTTCCCTTTTATTTCATCAGTTTTACCAGGAGCTCATCAATTTTGCACGTGTGTGCATGAGAATGGGGGCACACATGCTTTGGCACATGTGTGAAGGTCAGAGGAGAACTTTTGGGTCAGTTCTTGCCTTTCCCCTCACCTGAGGCAAGGTTTCTCTCTCTGGATCTCACTTTGCTCTTGGTGGTCTTTGCTGTGCTGGCTGTGAGATTATCTTGTCTCCACCCCCTTTCATATCAGTGTACTGGGGTGATGGAAGCCTTCTGAGACATCTCCTCTTTTAAGTAGGATCTGGGGCTCAAACTCAGGTACTCAGGCTTGAACTGCAAGGGCTTTATCTGCTGAGCCATCTCCCCAGCCAAAGGCTATACCAATTTTTCACTTCTCTTATCCTTCCTACTGTATAATTTTCTATATTAATATCTATTCTTTGTTAAGATTATGTTTTGCTTTATTTTATTCCCTTGCCCCTGCTCCCATTTCCCTGGGACCCTCAGTGGGGTTATGGGAGTCACTGTGGGGCCATGAAGGCCTCAGTCAGTCCCCGTGGGGTAGTGGGAGAACCGTGTCTCAGGGTATTCCTATCCCCTATGTGGCTCTTACAACCTTTCAACTCCCTCTTCTGCAATGTTCCCTGAATAATGGCACACCTGTTGACAGTCTGCTTTAGTGTTGAGTTCTTTGTAACCTCTGGAGTTCTGCTTTGATAGGTTTTGTTTGATCACTGTGTTTGTCACCATCACCGTGGAGGTGGTTGTCAGGTTAGCAATAAGAGCAGTACAATTTCTTCTGGGTCTTGGCAGATGTGGAAGAGGTGGCAAGTCTCATGGTAAGCAGTTGGTTATTTTCTTGATGGATCTTAACTCTCCTCTATTATCTCTGCCATCTGTAAAATAAAGCAGATTCTCCTACCAAGAGTGAGAACATCTGGGGTTGAAGGGATATGTAAAATTATTTAAGAGATTTTTGGTGTGCAAGTCCACTCTTCATCAGAGAGCAGTGAGGGTTCTCTCTGAAGTCTGAGTTTCCCGATTATGGAATTCTGACTTGGTTTCCAGTACCAGATATAAGTTCTCTCCCACTGAGTAGGCCTCATGTCCAATCAGAGAACAGTTGGTACCTGTGTGCCACTGTTGCACAGGTGTATAATTCTTGTCTATCTGGTTAATTCTGTAGTCTGTAGGGTTCCCTGCTTATTGATGCTCTTGGTGACTTTTGTCTTTTAGGTACTATGAGGGCTAGCCACAAGGAAGCTAGTTTCCCTTCTTTTCCAGCACAGTATTTTGATGTCCTGTGACTGCAGCCTGTGGTGTCTTTAGCAATAGGGTCTTACCTTTTAATTCTGGCAGGTAATCAAGTGTTTTGGCAATAGCCTAGCCTACATTGTTTTGGGGATCCCATGGGTCTCTTTGACCAACAGCTCATGGGGGGAGGGGGTGAAGTAGGGTGTGGCAACTGAACTCTGATACTATTCTTTATTTAAGACTTATATAAACAGGTGCTGATTAACGATTCTGTATTGACCATTTCCCCAAGCATACTTATTTTTCTTTGCTAATATGCTTTTTTAAAAAATAATTTTTATTTATTTATCTGTGAACAGAGAGAGATAGAAGAAAGACAGACATAGAGAATGGGCACTATAGGGCCTCCAGCCACTACCAACCAACTCCAGATGTATGCACTCCTTTGTGCATCTGGCTTTATGTGGGTACTGGGGAATCGAACCTGGGTGGTTAGGCTTTGCAGGCAAGTGCCTTAACTGCTGAGCCATCTCTCCAACCCCTCTCTCATGCCTTTCTATTACTTTCTGGAAAGGTTCCTCACTAAGTCATTTTTGTTTCTGTTTCTTTCTGATCTAGCATTCTATATTTATATTGATTGAATTCTTTGTTTCATCAAGGATATTTTAAGACTTTTTATCGACTTCTTCCTCAAGACATCTTATTCTTCCTTTGTTTCTTATGTACTCATTTCTCTGAGAGAAAACTTGTGCTTAAGTTATCATTCACTTTGTTCCAGTTTTCTGCTTCCTGTGGTAAAGGATGTTTCTTACTTTGTGGGTTTTATTTGATAATGCTCACATAATCTCTATTTAGGAGGAGGGGGTCAAAGCTAGACCTTAGTTTGTGTAGCTTTAGGTGAGCTGTATGTAAGAATTTCCTTGATTTATTTCACTTAAACCTTAAATCCTACCCTCATCTGAACCCATCCTGTCCACTATCTCTCATTAAAACAAAAGGGGTTGACTCCTTCTCCTCTTTGTGACTTAAAGTTGCATTCATATTTTTAAGAAATATTTTTATCTATTTGCAAGCAGAGAGAAACAGAGAAACAGAAAGAGACAGAGAGAGATAGAGATAGATAGAGAGAGAGAGAGAGAGAAGAGAAAAGAGAAGAGATGGCCACACCAGCTCTCTAACTGCTACAAAGGGACTCCGGATGCATGCACCACTTTGTGCATGTGGCTTTACATGGGTTCTAGGGAAATGAACCTGAGTTGTTAGGCTTTGCAGGTGAGCACCTAAACCTCTGAGCCATCTCTCCAGCCCTTAAGTCATATTCTTCCCATTGACTTATGTCTTCTTTCAGTTTCTTCCCTTTATCTATTGATATAGTCAGATCTGCCAAAGGAAATATCTTTTTTTTTCTCACTGTTCTTAATCCTTTTCTTTTTCTACTTATATATCAGGCAGCCTTTGTCCCTACCATGCTATTGGAAATCTCTTGCACAGCAACCTGAGTGATCAATCAAGGGTCACTTTTGAGTCCTTTGCTTCCATCCTGCTCTGTAGGTCCTGTGGTGCTTGATACTCCCCTTATGTGACAATGCTTCTTGCTGTGCTCATGGCTGATAGTGACCATCCTGCTATGCTGTAGGTACCCACAACGCTATTGTAGATCCCTTTCCTGAGTTCCTGTCTATGCTCAGCTGCCTACTCGCCTAGTAACTGTTGCAATTCTTGATCTTCTGGGTAGCCTTCATGACTACCCTCCTCCCTTGCACCTCTGTCAGGTGCCCTTCCCATTGGTTTCGTCAGCACCCTGCATTTGCTCACTTTGATTTTTTGTTTCATCCACTAGCCTGGAGACTCCATTTTCCTGCCATAGTTTCCCTAGTGCCTGGGAATGTCTGATAGCTTATATGTAATCTGAATTTCTTTACATGGGTGACCTTCTCTTCTTTACATTTCTTTTCTAGCTTCAAATGTTGATATACATGGAAAGCTCAGTTTCCCCAAATCCTCTCTCCTGGAGTTGATCCTACAAAGGCAAAATGTTATTTCTGTGGACATGGCTGTGAAATTTGTAAAATTAGCTTTTACTTACGAGGAATGGGGCTTGTTCGAATCTTCAGCTGGGCAGCTCATTCATTTTCTCCAGGTAATACATGCTGAAACCATTATCTGGTTTTGTTTGTTCCAATAACATTGACTTGCTAATTAACTTGTGGAGAATCCTTCTCTCAGAAGCAGGATGATCCCGAGTCAAAGAAAGCTGGGAAGGACTTGATCCTTCTGGTTGCAATTGAGCCACTTATCAACACCAAGAAAAGCAAAGGTTTGATCTTTCCTTTGGATAACGACAAAGAAGGACAGTCAATTCAAAGTTACTTAAAGCAGATCACTTGTCGTGGTGAGCATTTCTCTGTTCTCTTTTGAAAACTTGCACTTTCTCTGATGAAGTATGTGTTTTCCAGGTGAAGTGAGACAAGGGATGCTCAAGGCAGAGGGCAGAGAAAGCACAAAGCTTCCGAGGCAAGGGTGTGCTTGGGCACTGAAAACCGGCAAGGGCTTTGTGTGACCCGTAGACGCTGGTGAAGTTTAGAAGTGTGATAGGTGACAAGATCGGGCATAGCTGGGTGTCAGGTAATGTGGTTTTTAGGCCTTGTAAGGATTATGCAAATGCATAATAGATACTCTGGAGACAGTTTTCAGTGAGGAAGGAGGCGGGATGTTGCCACTGCTTGTTGTTGAGCCCCGTCTTATCAAAGGCCCCTGGAACTTTAGTAAGAAGTTTGCTTATCTTCCCTCTCCAGTCTAGTCTTCAGTCACTCAAAAATTATTAGGTACATAATTGAATATCTGGTCTGCTTTTAGAACAATAAAACAATATATTCATGTTTCTTGTGTCTCCCATGTTCTTAAGGAACTGTATTGCTTCTCATTTAGGCTAAATCATTTATTACTAAGTACTGATAGACTGTTTTCTTCTACCCGTATTCGAACAAATATTTTTATATTTTTCTTTCAGCTGGCACATTTTAGATGCGCCCTAATGTTGCAAGCCTCTTCCATTTTTCTTGGATATAGTTGGCCTACATGTCATGGATTAATCATAGTAAAAGTCTATTTAAATTGGGTTAGAGTTACCTAGAATTCATTTTGATAGAGTTGCATTTTAAGTTCGCTATTGGCATGATTTTCTCCACATATCATTTGTGTCATTTTTGTAGAATTTCTGTGTTTTATATTTGATGTTTTATAATTCATTTTTCTTCTGCTTTTTGAATGCAGAGTCTTTTGTGAAGCACTATGAATATTCAGAAGATTTTTTTCATTTGGCATCAATTTTGCATTACTGTGTCTGTGCCTGTCCCCAGGTGAATAAACTATTTTGAATAATTTCTCACAGTGTAGAAGGAAATAACTTTTAATAGCCTGGTCTCATTTAAGGCCAGGTTTAAATATTACAGAATTTTCATTTAACAATGTAAGTTAGTTAGTTCTTAGAATACATCTAGAGACCGACTTGTAATTTAATTCCTTCTTATTATTGTTGTCATTTTGGGTCTAAATTTGTTCTGTTTTGGGCAGGTCTTAGGCTAGCTATATTTCCAATGATGACAGAAAGGAGGCAGGGGTTCTAAGGAAGAGTTACTATGTTTAGTGATATATGGCTTTTCTCTCTTTCACCCCTTCCCTTCCTCCATTCTTCTTTCCCTTCCTCCTTTCCTTCTTTCCTATTAAACCCACTGAGCATTTCTCCAGCCCAGCTACTTAGGGTTGGATCCCTCCCATCTGCTGCTCTCTGGACATTGATCTGGGGGATAGAATCAGGTCATCTCCCTTGCTGTTCATTTTACTCATCTGTACATGGGGCGATAGTCACGACACTCATTGCATTGATCTGAGGGCAAATGAATTGGGCCATGTAAAGCTCTCATGTCTTTGCTTCTTATTCATTTACTCCATTGCTTTTGTTTTCAGGATGTTCAACCCGATAAGGAGATTGTGATGGACATGATCATGTTCTTATGGCAGAAATGCAAAACAGGGATTCAGAAGATGAATTTCTCCAAAAGTGACTATTCAAAGCTCACCCACAGAATTAGCACTAATAAAGTATTGCTTCTTGGTTCCTTTCATGAGTATATCTTTAAAATTCAAGTCAGGAGCACATTCTTAGTCTAGATCCTTCGAGGATCATGTGTGTTAAGAACATATTCTGAGTGTGTGTATATATGTGCATGCATGTGAGTGTGTGTGTGTGTGTGTGTGTGTGTGCTGGTGTGCATGAATGTGCATGTGTGTGGAGGCCAAAGGGCAACCTTGGGTGTTGTTCCTCAGATGACCTACATTTTTTTTCTTTAAATTTTTTTGACAACCTCCATAAATATATACAATATCTATGACCATAGTCCCCTCCTACCACCCCTTTGTCTCCTCTACTCCCCCTCCACAGAATACCTTCTTCTCTCCAACTAATCCCTGGTCTATACTGACATCATCAGTTTCCCCTCCTGTATGCAGGGTTTTTGTAGGTAGTGTAGCCACTGTGAGGTCTTGAATGTCAAAGTCATTTCCTCCACTTTTTCTGTTTTAAAGACAAGATCTCTTACTGGCCTGGAACTCACCAAGTAGGTGTGACTAGCTGGCCATTGAACCCCAGGGACTTGCCTGTCTCTATTGCCCAAGCTCTGGGGTTACATGTATGCACTGCCACTCCTCACTTCTGATAATTATTTTTCACATGGATTCTAGTGACTGAATTTAGATCCACGTGCTTGCTAGGTGAGCACTTTACTGATTGAGCCATCTCTCCAGCCCATGAGAAATATTCTTTTGTAGTGAGCCTTCCTTTTAATGGGTGCTCTTGCACCCTGCCCCAGTTTAATTTTGGGAAGTGGAAGAGTGTCTCAGTTTTAAAAGGAGGAATAAATATAGTGTGTCTATAGTCAGGTGAGCTTAGATAAATTCATAAATAAGATTAATAATAAAGAATAAAAATAAGTAAGGAATTTCCCCCCAGAAATAATAGACTATTTAAAGGAACTGCTCATTTCATAATAAGGAGAAAACAGGATATTTCAATGCAATAGCCTGGAAATGTAAGATAAAGCATTTTAATGATCAATACTTTAGCTCCGGTAATTCCACGTCTCTTAAGACTAGCTATGTAAGGATGCAGAGAGAGAGAGAGAGAGAGAGAGAGAGAGAGAGAGAGAGAGAGAGAGAGAGAGAGAGAGAGAGAGAGAGAGAGACTGGGTATAATAGGACCTCCAGCCACTTCAAACTAACTCCAGATGCATGCACTACTGTGTGCATCTGGCTTTACATGGGTACTGGGGCATTGAACCTGGGTCATTAGGCTTTGCTAGCTAGTGTCTTAAACACTGTGCCATCTCTCCAGCCCAGATGTGATTTTTTAAAAATCAGGTACCCTGTTAAGTAATGATGTGTATGCATAACTATTGTCTCATCATCTTAGGTGTTGGTTGGTTTTATGCTAAGCTATGGGGATACAGGTAGAAAGTCACTTTGTAAGCATATCGAGTAGAACCTGAAACACCTTCTTATGTGGATGACTTTGACGGTGACTACAGATAGCTGCCTTGAAGGGAAAATAAGGACTTTGAGACTATTGGTAATATTTGGTGATACAGAAAAATATCAGATTATAAATTTTCTATTCCAGCTATAGGTATGCCCACTGCAATCATGTCTTCTTTTCAAATTCATATAAACAAATTTATTACTAAATATCCTATTGGGTTCATGTTATATTATTTATAATTAAGATGTATTCATAAAGAGGTAATAATAATATTGTATGTAATATTTCTTTGTGATTGGAAGATGGTACTCTCAAAGAGGTACTAAATTTGAAAAATATGACTCTTTTACAATGTAATATGCTTTTGGCTGATTTTGCTGTGTGTGTTTTTTCTTCTTAGTGGGTTTATCTTCTGTGGCAGATAAGTGAGGTGATCCATTGCTATAAGACGGAAGACACCGATATTGTGGTGGTAGCAGAGGTCGCATTACGTTTAAGTGAAATATTAGAGTCATTAGGAAGCCCAAGAAAAAAGTTCAAAAAATACCAAGGTAAAATGTTGGATGAGAAGTACAAGCTTGTTAATTTGTGTATTTAAAAATATATATGTATAATCATCATTATGAGATAGGTAGATTCGAGTCAAAGTGGATGGTTATTAGGAAACAGTTAAGGGGCTGGGAAGATGGCTCAGTGGTTAAAGGCACTTGCTTGCAAAGCCTGACAGCCTGGGTTCAGTTTCTAAGCCAGCCAGATGCAAAAAGTGGTACATCTGGTGTCCATTAGCCTGTGGCAAGCAGCTATCCAGTAAGCCATAAGGGCTCCTGCTGTTTTCACCTCTCCAGAGTTAGGCTTTTAGGCAAGTGCCTCCATGCCCAGTTTCTACTGGGGATCTGAACTCAAGTCCTCATGCATGACCAGCAAAGCACTTTACACCAAGCTATCTCCCTAGCCTATTGTTACATTTCATATTCAATTGTTTAATTTACTAGTTACTTTTGCAAGATTGTTTTATACTGTTTAATTATTATAACCAGGGTAAATACAACTTAAGGTATTGATTCTTGGTTGAGATATTTAATATCTAAAGAAGTAATCAATATAGAATGCAGCCCATTCATGAGTTTGGAAGCTTTTATATTGATCCAGTGAGGGGCTGTTTTCTTGTTGATATTTAACTTAAACTCTTCTAAGAATGCTATTCACATCATCCTATTGGTACATGCAACAGCGAGTACAAGTCACCCTTCTATATTCTTATCATAGTCTGCCTCAAGGTATTTATTTAGGCTATCTACTAAGTAAGTTGAGTTTTTAGTTTGAATTACTAAATGTTTTAAAATAGGAAACTTAGCATTGCCACATAAGTATTTATAATTTATTTTCCCCTAATTCAAACTGGGCTTCACTGATGTTCATCTGAATTCATAAGGTGTTTGTACTGGTTTTTTTTCAATGAACTTTCTAGAACATGTAGGGAAGAGCAATGTCTACCATGGTATCACCTTGTTGATAAGATTTTTGAAATGCTTTTAGACAATTTCACATAAAGAAAAAAATAGGCACATAAAAGATTTTTTTGTTATTTTGTTACATTCTAAGGTTGTCATTTCTAGTGTCATTACATAATTAAATGATTATGAGAAATTTAGTTTACTGTTGGTAATCATTGTGAGTCACTGTGTATCTCAATTTTTCTCTTCTCCATTTCTTTTCTTGGTCCTTCCTTCTTTTCCTTCATTTGTTCCTTTTTCTTGCTCTGCTCTTTTCCTTATCCCACTGTTCGTTTATCCCTCCCCCCTCCTTTGCCTCTCTCTGCTCTTTCTTTCTTTTCTTTCTCTCTTTTCCAGATCCATCTTCCAGACAAGGGACAGCGGAATTCCCTGGGACTCCAAAGGGGATCCCAGAAATTCTTCCTATATTGAAGGTATTATAATATATTACAGAGAACAGAGCTAAAGTACGACTAGTACCTTTTAAAACATTGACTTTTTTTAGTAAAAAGGTTGTACATTCAAGTATGAAAGTTGTGAATGTTGTAATTCATTATAATACAAATTTAAACATGTGTGTTTCTACCTTTTACCTTTCCTCTAGAAAAAGTCTAGCCACTTTTAAAAGTAAGCTAAGCACAGAATCTTAGGAGGGTTTACAGCAACATCATGTCTCTGTTTTGAATGTATCATGATTCACAGATTCATAGAGCAGGGGCTTCCACTCAGCATATGCCTCTGACAGAGTGGATGAGTTCTTAGCCCACTGAAGTGTTTGTAGGATGGTCTTGATGTGGGGGAGCTTGCAGTAAGCATTAGTGTGGAAGAGAAATGGGGGGATAAGTGGCTGTTTTCTTCTTTTTATGCTTTTCTTATGATATTTGAATTATCACCGTATTGCGCTGTATATCCAAATAGGAGCTGCTTCCCATGTATTATCAACATTCATTTCTTTATAGGCAGAGTCCAGCACAGCATTTGCAAACCCTGTCCTCTGTGATGCTAGGCCTATGTTTGTTTTTAAATTTATTTATTTATTTATTTGAGAGAGAAGAGAGCAAGAGAGATGCGGAACCCAGGGAAATGGAGGGTTACCTTTTGTAGATTCAACTTACTTCCTTCACTCTTCTGATCACATTGCCATTCTCCTCATTTATGAAGAACTGTCTAAAATAATGTGCATTATAACTTCAAAGCATGTGTGTATGTGCACACACACTCAGTGCACAGCACTGCTTGATTTGTTTTACATTTATATAGATGACACATATTGTGTGTGTGTCCATACTCACTATACTCCACGCAGGTAACCATGGTGTTCTATTTTATTCTATCCGATTTTTTCAATGCCATTCAGGAAAGGTTAGATAGATGATTTGAACTTGGGTTTCTTGCCTTCAAGGTCCAGGCTTCTAGTCTGTGTTTCTGTGTTGTTTCTTGTTTATAAAAAAGTCTTCATGATAATTACATAAAATATTTTTCTAATGTATAGATATGAATAATTTAGCCTTTAGTAATGTGCTATCTACCCACCCCATCACCTGTCTATATACCTTGAAATATAAGAATGTGTGTGCGACAGTTACTTTTTCTTTGCTGTTGATGGAACAAAATTACCTGATCAGAAGCAGTTTAAGGAAGGAGAGTTTATTTTAGTTTACAGTTACAGAGGGTAAAGTCCATCATGGTGGCGAAAGCATGGCAGGAGCAGGAAACTGGAATCACATCATCACACCAGAAGGGTGGATGTGATGAATGCAGAGCTGAGCCTTTTTTAAAAACAGTCTAGGACCCTGGCTCAGGAAATGGTGTCACCCATATTTAAGGCAGGTCTTTCCACTTCAATTAACCTAATGTATGTAATCCTTCACTGGTCCTGTCAAGTTGACAGTGGGAAAAAAAATCATCACAAAGTGCTATTTTTAAATATTATTTTATCTTTATACCATACTTAACAGGAAAATCCCTAAGAAATTGGGTCCCAAACAAGTATCATTAAGATTATGTAAAAGGACTATGGGAGGGTTAAAATGTGAATTTACATTCTTAAATGAATCGTCATCTTTTAATTATAAGTTTCAGGGGATACACATAGCTAGATTTGAGAAATCTCAAATTGGAAAACAGAGATTGAGCTGTCTAAGAGGCTGAGGAGGGATCCTTGTTGCCTGACAATGGTCATTCTAGGGATCACTTAGAGTGTTTGCACAACATACAACTTCTCATTTCTCCCTCCAGTCACAACCTTGAGACTCTTAGCAACTCCTCTGGTTGATTCTTAAGAACACCTGAGATTGAGAATCACTGGCTTAGTGTGGACTAGTTCTTAGTTTTTGGAGGTGGGATATGGTAGGAATAGGAATCTTAGTAGATTTTGGCTTGAGATCAAACTTTTCTAGCAATTAAAGTCACAGATGAGTTTCGTAGGTGTCTAAATTCCCACAGCAAAGAAACTAAGACTGTTTATGGCTATTGATTTTAATGCTTTTGTTCTTTGAATCAGAAAAATGCATGCTCTCCTCCAAATGGTTTATGGCCATCTACTGACAATTTGTCAAAATAAGCATAAAGCCTGTGATGGCAGTGACCTTAATGCATGAACTGCATGGCCTGCCCAGCTGTGCTAAGTGTATGGTGGCTGTAGTCGAGGTGATTCATTGGTGTGTCTCAGAGCCTTGTATTTGTTGTTGGAAGACCTGGAGTTTACTCTTGACTATGCATATTGGCTGTTGGCATGACCTTGAATGAATTAATTCATTTGTTCAAGTGTCCTCATCTGTAAATTAGAACAGTACCTGTTCCACAATCTTATTTAAGTGATATATTATTAACATTGTGGAAAACAGGACTTGGTACATGGAAGCTACTCAGTGTTTATGTTTCAGGTAGAGCTCTGAATTTCAGTTAAAGTTCTCAAACCTACCATGAATGAAGTGGGGGAAAATAATGAGAATTTATTATAGTAGAAGAGTCCAAGATCCATATGCTTACCATCTAGAAGAGTCCATAGGTAGTAACATTATATGTACAAGCTACTATTTGAAAAGAATATGAAGCACTATTGGGATTACAAATATAACACTATTTTTAACTTTTTACTGACTATATTACATCTATTTCTTCAACAAATGGATTAAAAATTATGATAACTAATAAGTATCTATCATATAGGTTTCTGGTGATTAAAAGATTCGTCTTTATCCCAGTACTGGAACATATTTAAATTAAATATTAGTGAAGATGGTGGTAGATGTGAAGGTGGTAGATGTGACAGAATACGAGAGAGTGATGATAGAATGTGAGGGAGTGATGTCTTTGAAGTTTTTCCCCTCAGTAACAGCATACAAAGGGGGGGGGTGTGGAACTGGGTTGACTCCTAGGCTATCCATAACCCCCTACCACATGGAGCGATCCAGACTTCCCAGGGAGAAAGATGTCCAGCCAGTTAGGGACAAGGAAGAGGGAAATTAGGTAGATGGGATATCAACTCATTATTTGCTCATTCAATATATCTAATTATGGATAATAAAGGGAAAAAAGTTATTCTTAGTGACTTCTGTTTGTGGCCAATCAATTTCTGGTTCTGAGATTTAAAAACACAATTTTACAAATTAAGTAAATTTGGTAAATTATGGTAACTCTATTTTTAAAATTTATCTTTATATTTGGTAAAATTAGAAATTTGTAAAAATGTGTGCAAGTTATATGGATATTTATGAAAAGTGTCTACTTGGAAAGTGATGAAATATTTATTCTCATCTTCATTATTATTGATAGTACTCAATATTTTGTTATTTAGACAGATACACAACATTGTGAATGTTGGATAGACAGGGTTTCTGCTACCTGCTCATTAAAATGAGTTTTCTTTTCATACACAAAATGATTTTTAGAAACAACCCATGGAACAGTTGCTTTATGCTTATGAACTTCTTGACAAGGTGATTTGTAGGATGAATGGGAGTTGCAAGCAGTCTACTTTGTCAAATGGATCATCAGTAATTGACCATTGCTATACCAAGGTACGAATGGAAAAGTCTCCCATCGGGTGGTTTTTCTTACCTAGGAAGAGGGCTGTCTTGAAAATTGGTAACTAAAGCATGGTTTGTGGCAGCTTTCCCTTTCAGGACAGAAATCTCTTCTCCCTGAAGTCAAGGACAGTGAGTGTCAGGATGTGGAGTGAAGAGAATCCTCTGAGGATATTTATTGGCATATGAGCCAATTGCAAAGGGTTATAAGCGAGCCAAATTAAAAGGCCATGAATGAGAAATAAGTTGAGTGATAATAAGTTACAGCTGCTTTTAGAGTGTTTTGTAACTATTTTTTCTTTTTCTTTTTTATTTCACCTCTAATGGACTGAAGAACTCCCATGATATAGATGGAGACACTTACAAACCCATCTCGGCAAACAGCTTCATGATGGATCTGCATCTTGAACTCATCCAAGCTCAGCACCGAGTAGCTGTTGTACTTCTGGACCAGTTGAAAGGTAGTAACCACCAAAGAAAATGCTATGCTGACTTGAGCTGAAACCAAATTTAAGTGTAAAATTAGTTTCTTGAATTTGGTAATTGTTGCGGTCAGCTTTCTAGTTGCTGCGCAGGAAGAACCCAAACAAAAGCGGCTTGTGGAAGAATGGGTTTATTTGGCTTACGGACGGAGACTCCATTCTGACAGGGAAAACGATGGCATGAGCAGAGGGCTGGACATCACCTCTGCCACAGCACTGCAAACAGTGGCAGGAAGGTGTGCCAAACACTGGCAAGGGGAAGCTGGCTTATAACCCCCATAAGCCTGCCCCCGACAACACAGCTTCATCGAGGTTGCAAAACCAAACTGCCATCAGCTGAGGATCGATCTATCAGAACACATTCAATTGTTTGTGGGGGACACCTGTATCAAACCATGACAGTAATTGTATTCCTTTTACTGTTTTCCAAAATATTTTCATTATTTAATTTTTCTTCTTTGATTCACATCAGTAGATACTTTTTTGTTTTACACTTTGCATAGCAAGCTAGGTAGTAAATTTTTAAAGAGTATAATTATGTTTATTTTTTATAGTAAATTATTGGTACTTTGTTAATTCATACAACATTTATTTAGTACCTATCAATATCCTTTCCCTCATCCTGTCACATCTTCATCCTTCTACATTTATTTTCTTATATATATATATATATATTTATTTATTGTCCATAATTAATTACATTATTTAGTGGGCAAACAATGAGTTGTTATCCCCAATTCCCAAATGCCTCCCCCCTCCCCATCCCCAATCAGCTGGATATCCTCCTCCTTGGGTCGTCTGGATCAGTCCTTGTGGCAGGGAACCATGGATAGCCTAGTACTCAGCCTGGTTCTCCTGGCCCAAGTGTGTTGTTCCTGAGGGGTGCCATGCCTCTCTATAGTCTCCCCCACCACGGCTCTCACAATCTTTCTGCCCCCTCTTCCACTCAGTTCCCTGAGTCATGGTGGGTGAGTATTAAGGCTGCTTTAATATTGTGATCTTAGGGGTCTTTATGTCGAAAATTGTTGGTTTCTGTCACCCTGGCTTATCCTTTGTTGATTGAATGGCTGTGGCTGTGGATCCTTTGTTCATCCCGTCATTCTCTGTGGGGTTCCATATGGATCCTCCACGATATGACTGTGGTGGCTCATCTCTTGCCAGGATCTCAGCTATCTGCCTATGGTAGGATGGTAGGATTAGATGGGCCACAGCTCTCTCGCTGTATCCTGAAAAATACAAACACAATCTCCATCGGAGAGTGAGATCAGTACAGGTTAACAAATATACACAATTTTGGATTACCTAGATTCTATTTTTAGTAGCCTCCCCGTCAATCGCTCCTATATTGCATCTTTTCTTGTGAACCCAAGAGTATGGGATCTGGTGCCTATCGCCCTGAATCCCCAGTTCCAGTCAAGGGCTCCCCCTCACTAAGTGGAATATATGGCCGAACTTAAAAGCTGTTGATTGTCTCCCCCAGGCCCAGGTTTCTCCATTGCACGAGTGCTCCTTTCTTGGTTCACTGTTCTCTCTCAGTAGGAGGTGTGGTCAGCCTACTCATGGCCACAGTCTGTGTTTCATGCCAGTGGTCTCTGTTTACTCCAGCTGTCATTGATTAGCTTCCCATGGCAGCTTGTGTAGTGCCTTCCAGCACTGCACTAACTAGCATCTGGGGGCTGGTTACCATTCCTGACCTTGAAGGGTCTCTCGATGCTGATCGGTGGCATTCTGTGGTTTCTTCAGCAACAGGGTTTGGCCTCAAGTGGGCCTGGGGTGGGCACTCAAGAGCTTTGACAGAATTCTGTCTTGCTTTTGGAACCTCATGGGTCACTTTGGTTAACAGTTTAGTGAGGGAAGGAATCGGTGGCTGGGACCAGGTGTTGTCAGACTGATCAATTATTCACAGGCTTAGACTCTCTCCCCTACTACTCATGGCCCCTCTTGCCAGTCAATGCCCACTACTTGCACAATAGGTTACAGTATGCTCATGAGGATTTTATGTTTTTGAACCTAATTTGGTTTAGCCTCATGCTTGAGCCATTCCCTCCCCCATCCCTTACCCCTCATTCATAACCTCTCACTTCTTTCTACTAGTTTGCGTAGAGTTTACGGTTATCCTGGTTGAGGACTGCATATGAGGGAGAATATGCGGCATTAGATTCTCTGTTCTTTTGAGTGTTCACTTAGTAAGATCTGCTTGAAGTAAGACCATTTTTTCCTAAATTTCGATATGTCATTTTTCCTTTCAGCTGAGTAAAATTCCATCGTGTAAATATACCACAGTTTTGCTGTTCATTCCTCCATGGATGGGCATTTGGGTTGATTCCAATTCTTGGCTATTATGAATTGAGCTGCTATAAATATAGTTGTACAAATGTTTCTGCGATGAGATGTGACATCTTGTGGAAAGATGCATAGTAGAGGGATAGCTGGGTCCATTGGCAGTTCTATGTCTATTGTGTTCAGGAGTCTCCACACTGCTTTCCATAGTGGTTGAACAAGTTTGCAATCCTACCAGCAGTGAATGAGGGTTTCTTTTTCCCCACATCCTCACCAGCAACGATTGTTGTTGGTTTTCTTTATGATTGCCTTTCTGACTGGGGAAAGGTGGTATCTCATTGTCGTTTTGATTTGCATTTCCCTGATGCTTAAGGATGCTGAGCACTTTCTCAGGTATGAAAGGGCCATTTGTGTTTCCTCCTCTGTGAATTCTCTGTTGAGATCAGTGCCCCATTTTGTGAGGGGACAGTTTGGGTTTTTGCTATTAAGTTTTTTGAGTTCTCTGTAGGTTCTAGAAATTAGGCCTCGTAGCTGTCAAACATCATCTCCCAGTTTGAAGGGGGTCTATTGACTCTGAGAATGGTGTTTTTGTCTGTACAGAAGCTTTTGAGCCTGATCAGGTCCCATTGGTTAAGTGACTGTCTACATTTATTTTCAAAGATTTATATAGCTTTAAAACATTTTCCATATGCCCTGCTATATATGGATAACAGCAAATAGTATTAAAACATTCTCAATTCTTCATAAATAAACAGAAAACGTGGTAAATATTACATAAATAAACTTTTTTAGAATAATAATTTTCAACATTCTTTAAGCTGAAAAAGTTGGTTCAGAAATGTATTTTAAAATTGAATAGAATTATTTTGTCAGGATTCCTTTAAAAAGCTCATTCGTGATATGCACTATCTCTGCATCATTTTAATGGGTTTTATTTACTCACAGAGTTACTATTAAATAGCATATTCTCTAATTGTTGTCCACAAGCCTTTGAAGGCCAAATATATTTTTATGTGAACCTCCATACAGAGACTGATGTTACGCTGGAGTTCAGTTTTAATTGGAATGTTACTATTCTTCTGCAAAATCACTGGGTCTCCTTGACTTCTTTATGGATCTACCATCCTAGCATAGACTGTCACTTTGTTCCTCCTGTCTTTCTTCACTTAAGTGTGCTTCTGCCGGAGTAATGTTCCCTAAATACTGTTTTTGCCATTCTTACCCAAGAACTTCACAGTGGTTGCCCGTTGACGACCATGGTTTAAATATGACTCATCTGTATGTGGCATTCAGAGTTTCCTTGAAATCCCATCCTTCTCATCACCAATGATTATAACCAGGAGAGCTTAGTGATCTTTTACCAAATGCTAGATACTAAGAGAACAATGTGTTATTTGTCTGCTCTGTCTGATAAATTTCCATAGCCTTCCTTTGCAAGCAGCCTTAGGTCCTTCAGTGGAATCTGATGCTATCTTTTCATCAGCCACCATCCCACAGTGAGTCATGTGCATTAGCACAAATAATAGAACTCAACAAATGGGCTGTGTTGTAAGGTTACTACAGTCACTCCTGCATTTCTCTCAGGGCAGAAAGAAACATGGCCAGGTCTCTGTGAACCAGACCTGAAATCAGGATTCCAGCCCTACATTTTCCATTTCCCTGGGCCAGCAGAGCTTCATTCTCATCTCCCTCATCCAAGGTGGCTTTCTTTAGCAGACCATCCTGACAGTCCCAACTGTACACAGCGGGTATTTGCATCTTAGGTAAAAATTGCTATGGAGAGGTTCTCCTCTTCCTGTAGCATTCAGAGATTTGTCAAGGAATAGAGAAAGGGTTGGGGACAGTTTTGATCGGTATTGGGAGTTGCCATCTGTATTTTGTGAAAGAGATGATTTCATTTAAGATGAAATAGGAAATAGAGTATTTTCACAATTTGGAAATTCTATGTCCTGAAATATACTGTGCAAAATAAAAGGATCTGACAATAAAATTCCATCCTTCTGGGTATGGCTGTGCATGCCTGTAACCACAGCATTTGGGAGGCTGATGCAGGAGGATTATGAGTTCAAGGCCAGCCTCAGATACATAGAGAGTTCAAGGTCAGTCAGAGCAAACAGGAAAATCTTATCTTAAGACAAGCAAACAAGTCCAAGGGCGGGGTTGGAGCTCAGGGGTAGAGCATTTGCTTAGTGTGGGCAAGGCCCTTGGTTTCATCTTTCACACTGGAAAAAAAAAAAAAGATTTCTTGTTTTGGTTTGTAATGGGGCTTATTCTTCAGCTTTGCAGATTCCAGGCGTTAGCACAAACATTCCTCCCAAAGGTTCAGAAAAGTTCAAACAATCTGGAAACACTGATTGTTTTTCAGGTAAGTAATAATGGGATAACCTATATACAATACATTTCAATGATAGTTTTTTCTTGCCCTTTAGGTAAATTTTTTGTTTGCCTTTGCAGAATTAAGTGTAATGAATAAAGTAAAGAAGAATAAATTATCCAAAGCAATCTACTTAATGCAGAAAGCTCTTTTAATATTCCAGAATGATCCAGCCTGTAAGTCTTCTCGAGACTTATTGATGGTAATGACCTTTCTTTTTTTCTTTTATTCCTGATGTACAACTTCTGTTAAAATGACTGATTTATATCTGTTTTTAAGAAATGATTTGTTGAACTGAAGAAATTGCTCAGTGGTTAAGGTGCTTGTCAGCCTAATGACCAGAGTTTGATTCCCCAGTACCCATGATGTAAAGCCAGATGTACAAAGTGGCACATCTGAGTTCATCTGCAGTCGCTAGAGGCCCTGGTGTGCCCATTATCCCTCTCTCTCTCCATCTCTCTCTCTCTGCTTGCAAACAAATAAATACATTAAAAAATTTTGTTGCTTTTAATCCAATTATGGACTTTCAGATTCACCATATATGGGCCATCCTCAGCAAGGGCCTCCAGTCCTGAGCTGTTTTGAAGTGAGAATTTTTCTATCTCTAGAGACTACTTACATGGGAAGCCACATAAAATCAGGAGTCAAAATAGGGAAATTAGAATTGGAGAGACAAAGCCACCTAGATCAATCTTTATTTTGGAACTAAAGTGCATAAAGCCCTTTGGCTAAGGTTCTTCTCTCCCAGATGGATACTGCTACATATAGAGCAATCTTCTTATAGATTCCTTTACCTTTTTCTTTTTTCACTGCTGGGAATTGAACACAGGGCTTCTTGCATGCTAAATATGCACTCTGCCACTAAGCTACCTTCACAAACCTTGTTGATACCCTTAATGGATTGTCACCCTGGCCTGAAAATTGTCCTGTCTTCTTGATGATCTGTTATATGTGGATTTAGTTTAACTCCCTGATGACAGTCACATTTCCAGTCTTTATTTGCTGCCCCTGGGTCTGACCTATACACGTTTGATTGTGCTGTCTACATAGTCAGCTTCTTACTGCTGGGAGAACATATCTGAGACTAACATCTTAAAAGGAGGAAATGTTTATGTGGCTTGTTTCAGAGATTCTAGTCCATGGTCTTTTGGCCCCATTGCTTTTGGGCTGCAGTGATGCAGTGCAACATGGAGAGAGAGAGAGAGAGAGAGAGAGAGAGAGAGAGAGAGAGAGAGAGAGAGAGAGAGAGAGAGAGAGAGAGAGTCAACCTGTCTTCCCTTTACTAAGTTTCCACTTTCTAAAGGTTCTTCTATCTCCCAGTATTGCCATGGGCAGGTGACCACATGGTCTTTGGGAGACAGTTCAAATCCAGTCTGTAGCATTGGGTGAGTGAATGGCTCATGAAAACAGGAAATTTAGCTGATAAGAAAAAAAAGTAGCTCAAAACTGAGAGAGGATACAGTTGAGGGGTTTGTGACAGAAAAATCTAGTCTTGCTAGTACACTAAGGATGAACAACCAGAACAGAGAGAGAAACTAAAATTATGAAGAGAGAGAGAGAGAGGGAGAGGGGATCAAGAGCAGAGATGCTGGGTGGGCTCCAGGCAGATACTTCATCCTCATACCTAGCAATGGGAAGAAGTTGGTTGGAATGGAAGCAGAGAGCTGAGTGGATGCCTTTTTGCCTCTATAATTTAACACACCGGGGAGCAAGGATATCTGCCCACAATGGAGTGGGGGTAGGTAGAATAGGATGCAGGGCTGAAGATAATTAGAAAGTTGGGAATAACAATGGGGGAGGGACCTCCAAGTAAAAGGCCTGGCAGGAATCTTGATGTTCTTCCTGAGGCTGGAGATCATGCGTTTTTAGAGAGCCCCCTGTTTATGATGGCTTGACACTATCTTGATGTGGTCACAGTGACAGTAGAGTATTTGTGACAGTGTTGATTTGTGCAGGATTATTAATTTCTAATGAAAGCATTGGCTAAATGTTTATGAAAAATGAATGCCAATTGAATGGGAAAGAAAGATTATCAAGGTGTTTATAGAGACTTAACTGTGATGATATCAAGAGATCAGACATCTCTATGAACTCCAGTCAGGGACCAGAAATTGAGGCTCTGGGAGAGCTAAAAAGGTACCTTTGGTGCTAACAAAATGTATAATTTTGGAAATTTTGACACACATTATTATTAGACTAAAGTTGACAACTGAAACAATACTGAGTATTGGCAGACAGAGGAGGGCAAAGAGAAGAAAGTACATTCCAGGACGTGAATGGTGTGTGGAGAGGGTCCGAGGGCACAAAGATCATTTGAGTACTTGGTGTCCTACAATGTGATGAGCTTAGAGAAACCTAAGAAAGAAGGGGTTTCAGGAGACCAGAGAAAGTAGACAAGAATCATGAGAAGTCTTTCAAGCTAGGCTAAGGGTGCTAGGTGGATACATACTTTCATTGTTCAAAGTGGGAGGTCTATCTCACGGTATCAGGGAGGAATGTTTGAATTTGTAGCATTTGAATGAATGAGGGGTTGGTGTTGGATATTCTGAAATGGCAAGGGCAAGTAGCCTCTGGTATTTGTCCAATGGTTTCTGGGGTCCCAGATCCATTTTCTCAGCTGATGCCCCTGTGACTGTTTGCTTGGAGGATGTTGGTACTTAAGTGCCATGTCTATAGAAAATAAACTTTGTCTTTCTTTCAGAAATGTTGCTCTTAGGACTAATGTCTGGGGCTTTTGGAACCTGATGAGAGTGAAACCTTTGGACTTTGTTTTATTATGTTTCAATCTTATTTTTATCTTGCCCTTAACAGGCCGTTTCCCTGTTGGATCTCTACCTCCCCCACCTCCCAGGCTGGGGAGCAGAGTGGAGATGGATATCTCAAGTACCCAGCACATTTCTCTTCTTTGTAACACTTATGAGTGTAATGTCCTGTTAGGATAGACTCATGAGATGCATTCCAAGGCTCTGCTTTTTATGAGGGAACCAGCCGGGAACATGGTGAATATTTATTTTGAGGTCCTATATCCATCCCTGCTCCTCAGTGGTGGTTGTTTTTATCCAAGTGTTGAGGCTTAATGATCAGTCCTTGGGGCACTATCCTCAAAGGGGATGTTATAGCTCATATAATTGCCAAACTTTCTTTTCTTAAAGAAGACCAATAAACTGCTTTCCCTTAGTAATTATTATTATTTTTTTGCTGGGGAGTATAACAAAATGTTTTATACATGATCATGGCCTTATCATAACATTGTCCCCAAATCAGGAATTGATGTGCCACTGATGCCATAATAAGGTATGAAAACCTTGGGTCTCTTCTTAATTCTTACATAATTCATACCCTTTGATGGGTTTTTCAAAGCTGCCTATCCTCATGAATCCAGGTCATCTCAGGCATCAGTTTCATTTCAAATCAGTTAAAAGTGAACCAACTTATCACCAAGGATGCTGGACATGCCTTTGACAGAGTTATCTTTCCAAAAGAGTTGACTTGACTTTTATCTTCCTTAGAGGATGAATTTATCCCATATTCCTGTCTTGACTGTTTGACCTCTGGAAATCCATAGTGACATTACACATTTCACATCCAAAGACTGTAAGGGGTGGCAGCCAGGGTCCACACTGCGAGTTTCTGGCAATCTGTAGTTGCTCGAGTAGAGCCATCATCATGTGGCATATGCTACTGCCTTGGCAGATGAAGGTTCTCACTGGAAAGGGCTAGAACTTCTCTTCAGTCCAAGTGTGATGTTTTCAAGGGCGGTGATCTACACTATTATTTTCTGCACACTATCCATTCCCCCCCCCCAATATCACTGTTTGAGGAATTTCTTCTTTCCTTTAACATCAGGTGGACAGGTCCCAACAGGACAACTAGTGATGCTAAAGCAACTCCCCGATTGCTCCCAGCTTACAGCTGAATCTTGAAGAGACTATGTCTTCAGTCTGTGCACCTCAGTAGAAAATGCTTGCCAAGGAAAAGAAGGTTTCTTCTTTAAGGAAATCAAGTTTGCTAATTCACTTATTCCAATGCCTGTATCCTCACTAGATTGTGATAATCATGTTGCCTGCTGGAATCTCTGCCCCTCTGAGCTGCTTTGGTCCAAACATGGTTTTCTGTTGCTTCTGTTGCAAAGAAACTCAATTGTTGCATCTCATTTTCTCCTAATACTATTTGTTGAATCCTAAATGAATTTGAAATTGAGATAACGTTTAACATTTCCAAATTCAGGTATTAGTACCTCAGTTACAGGTAAAGGAGCACTGTGGTTTAGCAGATTACTTTTTTATAATTGATATAAAATATAATTACATAGTCTCATTTTGGAATCACAACTAATGATGAAACTGGAGCTATGAAAATTTCTAATAACTCTTGGCTTTAATATTTCCTGAATTTATATCATGATCCCCCCTAAATGCTATTCTATTAGCTAGGCTGGCAGCAATTGGAATTAGTTTTTTTTCTTATTTGTAGCATTTAATTTGAATCAATACTACTTGATTTTCTTGGTGGTGAATGAGATATATATGGAGTGATAGCTCTCAGGTTTTTACAAATGTTCTATGTCAAAATCTTCCTTATCAAAGAGCAAAAGCCCTTCTGATTCTGGCCCCCCCTCTACAGGGTCATATTTTTTTGAGCCTTGGGAAATTTGAACGTATTTATATGTTAGTTTTTTTTTCCTTTCAAGTGTTTCAAAGGTCCTGCATGCTGAAGTTTACCTTGTCTGTCTTCCCTAGTTTCTCTCAGCTTAGCTCTGTATTAAGACATGGTGGTGACTGGGAATGTCAGGTTCTTAGATTGGATTTCTTGTTCTATTGATGATTAACTGTGTTTCCTAATTTATTTGTATCAGCTTTTAAAATTCCTTCTTCTACAAAATGGAGGCTTTGGGAGGAGTCAATGAAACAATGCATAAAACGCTCAGTTTTTGGTGCAGTTAATAAGTATCAGCCACTCCTATAATAATTTTTATTGTTGCTATTCTATATTCTTTCACTTTAAATGCTTCAATTCACTTTGCTTAAATGATAATCTGTTCTTTAGATGTATTTATCTTTATGCGATTCTACATTTGTTTCTATGTTTTCTCTTTGATTTATCTTATAAACTGTGTATTTTATTCTCCACAATATTCCTTGTCAGGGTTCTTGGAGACGATGAAATCTACCTTTCATCTTCTTTTGCAGACTACGTCATCATGCTGGGGACCCAGCATATACCTCAGGGACGCCTGGCAAATGAGTAGTCAATGTGGCACTTTACCACTCCAATCTGTGGCTGTTGTTTACGTATGTCTTAATCATGCCCTCAGGAGTGTGTTCTATCTCTCCATTAGTGGTCTGCTGTGCTATGGGCATTCAGCCAGGGTCAGATGTATTTAGTATAAGCCTGTCTTCATAAATTGTATAACTTCAGGAGAGGCAGGTCTTATATTTATCTAGTGGAAATTACAGACAATTTACATTCAGACAAAATTACTTTGGATTTTAAGTTGACAAGGAAGATTAACCATCACAAAATAGTCATCCAAGGTTTACACTTGGGATGAGTTCCTAGTGTTGGTCCTCGTTCTACCTTGTTTGAGGCAGGGTTAGGGTCTCTCATTTTCATTGTTCACTGCTGCATTCACCCAGCTAGCTGGACTGTGAGCTTCTGGGAGAGTCTCCTGTCTCTGCCTCACTTCTTGCCTTGGTGCACTGAGAGTCAGACACTAGTGCACAGTATCTGATTTATGTGGGTTCTGGGGAGCCACACTCAAGTACTAAGCCATCTCCCCAGCCCCTAAGAGCTCATATATGTGTGTGTGTATGGGGGGCATGTTCTTACTATAGCCCAGGCAGATCTGAAACTCAACCTGTAGCCCAGGCTGGCCTCAAATTGATTGTGATCCTTCTGCTTCAGCCTCCAGAGTGCTGGGAATAAAGGTGCGCACCACCATTTCTAGCTCGAGGATTCCAAATTTTTAATTAACATTAGAATTTGCCTCGAGTCTCATTATGGGATTTATCTTACCAAAATCAAGGACTTTACTTTTATGATTACTTTTTTACTTAAAACTTTAATCCTTCTGCTAACCTATTTCAACTTGAGCCACAGGATCTGAATTAGAGGTGTTAAGTTAAAAAGCACCCTGTAAGAGCATTTTAAACATGTAGCTTAAAAAACATTGTACCTCCTCCTGCCTCATAACCTTTCATTAAAAACACACTGATTCAACCCAAACAGATAAATAAAAGCAGTGTCCCTGCCACTGAGACACTCAATGTTTACAGTGTGTGGACAGTAAGGTACACAGATGACATGTGTAGTTCCTGATGAAATGAAGAGAGTATGGAGTGACAAGGAAGGAGTGCCTGAAAATGGGACTGTCATAGGGATGTAAGAGGACCTTGAACTAGAAAAGAAGACGTGAGATCTCCTTGGCAGAGGGAGTTGCATGGGAACGAGTGAAAGTTTTGGTTTAGAACCTTAGGTGAGATAAAGAGGCAGTTATGGAAGAAAGGAGAAGAGAGGGAGATACGGCTAGACAGTATGGCCATGATCTTGTGAAAAATCCCCATGGAGAAGTTTGTACTTCAGCAAATCTTGGATGAGACCTTGAAGGGCAAGAAGACCAGAGTCGAGCCGAGTGGAGACGGAGAGAAAGGTAGATTTGCTTACCTACACCAGCTCCTCCGTCCTTGCTACCCTCAGCATTTGTTAATGATGCAGACGTTCAAGTCCTGCCTCGGAAGACTTTCATTTTGTGTCGGAGATGGACCATATTGAGTTTTTAAGCAAAATCCCTAGATGATATGGATGAGAGCCAGTCTGAGAAATGCCTGTTTGATGGTGTGTGGCCAGAAAGCAGGAAGGTTTTGACTCTAGCTGGGCTCATGGAATACAGAGAGATGTCTGAATCAGGTTGGAAGGCACCTGTTCCCCGCTGGTTCTATCAAGGCAGACTTGGGGGTTAAATGTGGGGAGCCGGGGTGACTGGCTAGTAAATGGTGATGGGGTCAAGGGCAGTCTGTGCTGATAGCAGGGCCAATGCTGTGGGGCTATTAAACAGGCTTCAAACAGAATTAAGGACAGGAAATGTCTCACACTTCAAAGTACAGTTCCAGCTAAGGGTTCCTGGCTACTGAGCTGATCTCTTAGCCAATCAGAAAGCCGTTGATTACCCACCTAGGTTAAGTGCCACTATTGTAGATGAGCCCTTTTTGCCTTACTGGTCTCTTCGGGATAGCAGTGTCTTGCAGTATTTCCTCGTGGAAATTCCACATGGGATTATTGGTGCTTGCTACCAAATCTAGGTTTTACATGGGTGATGGGGATCTGAACCCAGGTCTTCGTGCTTATGTGATTGCTTTCTATGAAATAAAATTAATATTTGCAATGATGCTAAAGAAAGAACTTTCTTAGTTTACTGAGTTTTTTTTTATGTTTGTGTAAAATATGGTGGGGAACACTCATTAGAAGTGGTCGGAGGCAGGGATCAAACTCTCCTTCACTATTCTGTCTGTTCTTATTTGAGATGGAGTCTCTTACGGATCCTGGAGCTTTGCCCCCCCCTTTTTTTTGCCAACCTGGCAATTCTTAGTTCTCTGCTCCACATAGGCCTGGGCTATAGACCCTGGCCATGCCCGACTGTTCATGTGGGTCCCGAGGAATTAAACCCAAGTGATCTCTCACGCCTCCTTGGGCTGCCATGCTTGTACAGGAAGTGCTTTTAACTGCTGAGCCATTTCTCCAGCTCAGTCTACTAAATGTTTTAGAAATTAGTAATGGATGTGAACAATGTTCAAATGACTTATAAAAGTGAAGGCAAATATAGAGTTAGTTTACTTGGGATTATCAAGACTAAACTACTAATTCTTTACTCTTTTAAACTGTTAATTGAGCAATTTGTGCTTGCATCATGAGGATATGTATGTATCAATGCTGTTATATTTAGCTTTCCTTTTGTAATATTATTTATATTTGCTTTTTATATATCAGTTCTGTATGTAACCTTTTAAAATGTAATTAAAACCTTTTAATTACCTTTCCTTCCAGTTTATAGAATAACTTTCTATCTATCTTATTTCATCTTGCTGATAGAAAAAAATCAATAATATTCACTTCACAAACTGTATATAGTCTCATTCCTTGAGAGTCATACTTTAAGCTGCATTAAGGTATATGTGTGGCTTTTCTGTGCAAATGCCAATGTCTTTGTGAGGAAACCACATACACACACACATTTCTGAGGTTCAAGAAACTACATATAGAAATGTAATATTTACCATAATAAGAATTCTACATATAGTATAAAAGGGATACAAGCTCTTGAAATGCATTTTTCTCTTTTCACACTTCATTACAGGAAGCAAATTCCTTAATTGAGAAGACTGAAGCAGAACAAAATGCCCTATATTCCTTTCAGAAGTATTTGGAAAGTTCAAAAACAAAGCGGAGCAGAATCCCACCTCCTCCTATCCTGCTGGCCCGAACCCACTGTTCTGTGACTCTCAAGCCCGCCCCATTCATTTCAGATGTCAAGGTATGTTGCCCCTCAGGAGCTTTGTATAACTATAATAATGTATATTCTTATTGCTTTTAGGACCTACATAATCTTACATATAAGCACAGACATCATGAGAACAATACATTAGTATTCTCTTGTCTTACCTATAGTACCTGCATGATATTTTTCCTTCTAAGCCACTTAGGCAATTTCCTGTGAGGCCATGCTACACCCAAATATAAGGTAAAGAGAAACAATATAGAAATAGTTGTATGTCACCATGACATAGTTGCATGCTGACATCCTATTGTACTCAAAAGAGAGAGAATTCACATGAGGTGGACTCTGACATGTGAAGAGGTTGGAAGTTAGTCTGAGAGCCAGTGGCAGGAACCACACATCTGAGTGTGAAAAATGGAATTCTTCCAAGTGCATATGGATTCAATCAATACAGACAAATCACACTTGTAACCATATAAATCTTCAATCATAAATCTTTCTGCATTTATTAAGATGACCCTCTTCTTCCACCCCAATGTCCTGGAACTTGGCCTAAATGGGATTAAGACTCAAGATTTAGCTTCCTAACAAGCAGTAGGCTTCAGCTAATTGATATTTTAAATATTATATTTTCCTTTTATGGGTGATCAGCATCATGTACTCAGAAGCTGTATACCAAAATAAAATTTTGGTGCTGGAGAGATGGAATTAGTGAAGAATTAAGAGTAATTTGCTAAATTTATGTTTATTTTCAAATATTTTGATTTAACTCAAATATTAATTTTTATATATTTCAATTTAGTGACTATTTTATCTTGTAATGCTCCAATATAGGAAGACAGAATATCGTATTTGACATGTAGTTCTAGTGCTTTTCAACTGGCACATATATGAAATTTATGTAAATTACACATTAAGAAAATTGTCTCAAGAAAGATGTCTGCTCTTTCCTGCTTGTACCACTGGGTGGTGCTGTGGGCTTGAGTAAGTTTCTTGGTTTGCTGGTTCCGCCATCTTTTGTTTTATCAAGGCCTCTTGTTAAGCCATTCATTTCATTAAAATCCGTTTCTGTAGTTGAAAATGCTAATGTTATTTACATCCTGTATAAAATGTTACTTCCAAAGTTAGTAATTTGTTCATGATGTCTCTATTCTTATGTAGATTCTAATTACACATTGTTTCCTTGTGTTATACAAACTAAGATGTTTCCGTCAATGGAACAAAATAAAAATAGAAAACCTGCTTGTAAAAATGCTTTTAGGGAGAATTTGTCCTCCAAATTCAGGTTTATATTGTATAACATAGAAATAGCAATATATCATACAATAGTCTGCCTTCCCCTCTTTTTACATGGGTAATCAGGGGAACTTAATTATTTTATTTATTTATTTAGATTCATCTGAGTCCAGCTTCCTTTTGCATCAGTAGTCTCTTATCTTTAAGTCACCCGGGGTCTTCAGCTAGTGTTCTTAGTTGTGTATATCACAATTCCCAAGAAATTTCCTGTGGAAACACACAGGGCCAGACACTTGTACTAGAAAGTATAATTCACTGAAGCTAGCAAAGGCTTGGATATTTGTAACTTAAGAAAATGACCAATTCTTCACAAATAAAATGTTTGAAAAGCGATTCAGTGCATAGCCAGGGTTGAGACCCACTCTTGTAGATGAGGCCCCATTAGGATTTGGGGGTTGACTAGGGGAGGGAGAAGGCATCTTTGTAAAAGGCTCTTTCTTCTGAGAGACAATTGTGTCTTCCCTTTCTCACTGCTTCCCCTCCAGAAAGGTTGCTTCTAAGCAGAGAGAAAGCCATCGTGGTGACCCCACAGCCCCCACACTATGGCTTATTGATTATATCACTCCATTAGATATCAGCTGGCTTCCTTTTCCCCTACAATGAGAATATATCTCATTCCAATAATGTATCTCCATTATTTTGACATCTAGGAAAGAGAGCTATTATTTAAAGTAATCAAATTTAAATTTGTTTCTATGTGTGTTATATTTTCCATTTGTTGTATATGTATTTTTAAAATTATGAAAATAATGTCATAATTTAGAAAGTTATATAATAGAGAAAATATTGCTGATAATCTTATTTAATATGCAAACCCTACCACAATTTGCTGCATTTTCTTCCAAGCTTTCTCATATATATATTACATATATATATGCATACATACATATATTACTTTACTACAAGTAATACATATTTGATATCCTGTTTTTCATTTGCCTTTTTGTCATATATTGTTATATAAACTATGAAAATCCTTTCGCTGATCTCTGTTTCCATGAAATTATAATTTACGTCCATCAAGATTAAATTCTTTTGAGCCAACTTCTACCTCTGTTTGTTCTGGAGCAAAGTGATTCATCGTCATTTTCCATGACAGTAAGGATGCTGTGAATATTAGCCACTTGATTAAAAATTTTTTTTTAGTTCGGGTCTTTTCAGCCCAGGACCCACCTGGAACTCACTCTGCAGCCCAGGCTGGCCTTTAGCTCGTGGTGATTCTCCTTCTTTAGCTTCCTGATTGCTGGGATGAATGGTGCACACCACAACACCCAGTTTAGTTACCTGATTTGTGGCAAAGGTGCCAAAAACATATATTGGAGAAAAAATAGCCTTATCCACGAGTTCACAAATGATGTCAGCCCCACTAGAAACCCACATGTAGAAGAAGGAGCCCGACCCGTAGCTCTTGCCTTGTACAAAAGTAAGTCAACATGGGTCAAAGACCTTCATACAAAACCTGGAACTCTGAAATGGCTAGAGAAAAGCACAAGAAACACATATCTAGGCATAGTCAAGGACTTTCTGAAAAGGACTTAATAGCTCAGGAAAAAAAAACCTAAGAATTGACCATTGATTGCATGAAGTTAGTAAGTTTCTGCCATCAGAACGATCAAGTGAGACAGTCCACATAATGGGGAGGGACATCTTTGCTAGGTGTGCATTTGACACTTGATGAATATTTAGACTCTATGAAAATTTTCTTTGTGCTTCTCTCTCTCTCTCTCTCTCTCTCTCTCTCTCTCTCTCTCTCTCTCTCTCTCTCTCTGGTGTATGCACATCTATGTGCCCTGTGTTCTTGCTTGTGTCCAGGGTGCTAGTCTGTGGTGGCTGGAGCTATTTTTTTGTGCCCCATTCTCTGATTCTCTTGGTGAGGCTGGGGCTTCACTCTACCACATCCAGCTGTGTACACGGGGTCTGGAGATTCAACCTCATGGTTTCAGGCTTCTCATGGTCCTCCTGTTTGCTCAGGAAGTACACTTAACCAAAGGGTCATCTCTAGCCTTATGTAAAGAACTCAAAAGACTAAATACCAAGAAAACAGTTCTCTAAAGATGAAGTACAGATGGCTAATAAATCTATGAAAAAAACTTCAACATCCTTACCCATCATTGAAAGCAAATTAAAACAATATTCAAATTCCATCTCACCCAGTCAGAATGGATCTCATGGAGAAAAATGTAGCAACAAATATTGGTAAGGATGCAGGGATATAAAGATGAGTGAATTTTTTTGTCTTGGTTATCTTATATAAGCAAGCCTTAGCTTTGCTTTTTTACTTTTGTAGACGAAATCTGTTCATGTATATTTGTAAAGTTAGATTGCATCTTTTAAAATTTCATATTTAAAAAGATTTCACATTTTTCTTTAGAAAGTCATTCCTTTTGCTATGTTCAGACAAAAGAAATCCAGTGCTCCTCATAGACTCCAGGTGACAGGCTTCTTTCTCTCCTCCTCTGCAGGTGTCCTGGTATTGCATACTGGGTTGCAAAGCAGAAGGAAGTTATTCAAAAGTAAGACTAAACAATAATCATCTCCCAAATTCCGGAGAAGCGGTACGTCATGCTCAATGATAGTAAATCTTACCAAAGCGTTATTAATGACAACTAAGTGTGTTTTCCCCTGACGAATCTATTATTGCAGTGAATTGACACAGATCTCAACTTGAATCATAACTAAGATCCAACAGTGAAAGAAAAAGCTTTACCCAATTATGTTTAAAAGTCTCATTATCTTAATTTCCCACAGATACCAGCTGATGGTAAAAGCATCTTCGAAGTGAAAGGTTTAGAGACTAATGAAAAATATATATTTGCTATTGCTGCCTATACCTCCACTGGGAAGCTGGTGGGCGATGCTGTTGGAGAGACAACTAAACCCATTTTAATTTACCCACCACTTTCTGCCGTGACTGCGAGAATGTACCTGACACAGGTAGAAAAATTTGCTACTGTTTTGTCCACTATGTGTTTTTTTCCTGCTAAGCATTTGCTAAGTCATTTCTAATGGAATAAAATCTCAACAGGTATTTTAAAGCTCCTGTAATACATATATTTCATGATTATAATTTAGTTTCATAAAATATGTATCATTCCTTCTCTTATTAGTGATTTTGCTTTCTTACAGTAACATTTATTCCCCAGGAGTACAAATGCAATATAATAACTTTTTTTGAAATTTTAGAAAATATAGAAAGGCATATAGAAGAAAATAAATGTTATTGGTTACTATCCAGAGTGGCAGGTCTTACCCTGGGGCAATTCTGACAATGTCTGGAGACATTTGTAGTTGTTACAACCTACTGAGGAGCTGCTCACATCTAGTGAGCAGAGGCTAGGAATGCTGATAAGCACCCTCATAATAAAGAATTATCTCTCACATGCTGGAGATATAACTCAGCAGTAGAAGATACTTGCCAAGCACACATAAGGCCCTGAGTTCCATCATGAGCACTACCAAAAAAATTATCCAATACGAAAATGTCAGTAGCAGCAAGTTGAGAAACCCTGATCCAGAGACAGCCTGTCATTTTTGTATCTATTATCTATCATCAATCTATACATACAATGATATATATATATATATATCATATATGCATACAAAGATATATACATCTATCATATATATACATGTATGAATTTAGGTATAATGTGTAATTTTAATCATACATATTATTTTATATGAATTTTAAAAATGTATAATCAAACTTTCTCCATTCCATTAAAAATATTCTACAAAAGTATTTTTTCAGCTTTAAAAATATTTTTATTTGTTTGAGGGAAAGATAGAAATAACAAGGTAGGCAGAAAGAGAGTGAGTATTGGTGCATGAGAGCCTCCTGCCACTGCAAATGAACTCCAGACACATGTGCCACTTTGTATATCTGGCTTTATGTGGGTATCTGGGAATTGGACCCAGGTTGTCAGGCTTTGCAACCAAGTGCTTTAACCACTGAGCCATCTTTCCAGCCCCCAAAGTATTTTTTTAATGATTCATTATGCCTAACATGTGTACTATGTCTTACTTCATAATTTTCTATTCCTGGACATTTACATATTTTCTGGTATTTCACTGCTATAAAAAGCTATAATGTACATTACTACATATAAATCTTTATCTTCTAAAGCTAAATAAGTTTATACAGGGGAACTTGCTAGGTCCACAGAGACTGACATTTCTGAGTTCAAACTCAAGCTCCTCACAGTAGCCATGTGATACTGAGGAGCTAATAGTTTTCATTTGTGTGTCTGTGCATGGCACGTGTGTAGATGGTTCCTGTGGGTTCATGGGCCGAGGTGCACAGGTAGAGGTGAGATGACAGCCTCATACGCCAGTTCTCACCTTCCACCTTGTTTGAGATAGGATCTCCGGTTGCTCACAGCTCCGTGCACAGGCTAGCTAGACTGGGATCTTCTGGGAATTCTCCTTTCTCACCACAGAGGACTGGGGTTTCAAACACTCACACTACTGCACCGTCTTTATGTGGGTTCTGGGAACCTGAACTCAGGTCATCACTCTTGTGTGGAAAGCAGCTTTTCCATTGAGCCATCCCTGTGAAGTGGGAATCATAGGTGTACCTTACACAGGTACTAAGAATGTTAAATGGACGTAAGCATGTCACGTTTAAAATAGCACTTGTCCCAGAGTAAACAATGAATAAATAGTAGTATTATTTTAGTTATAACATACCCACAATTAATATTTCTGCTGAAATAGCTGTTGTCTGATTTAAAACATGCCACCTGTTAACTAGAGTGACTCAGTGACCTTGGTCTTAAGCATCTAATTTTAAGCCTATTTTTCACTGTAGAGATGGTGGTTATTCTAAATTTTATTATATTCCTACTGTGCTATTTTTCTTTTAATAGTTGATTAGTATTATAAGCTTAGATCTCAGTGGCATTTTATATGATCATATTTTTCAAAGAAAATTAAATTGAAAGAATTGCTAGGATTTGTCTGGCATTGGTGTAGCATGTCATACTGGCTTATGGTTTTCTGATAGCTTGATTTCTTAGGAATTTAATATATTCTCTAATTTGCAGTGATGGACTTAGTGTGAAGAACAGAATATTTCATCAAGGCCTTATTTTTCTCCAGGGAGTGGTTTGACTCTTGGGTTCCATTTCGCAGAACTTTCATTGAAAGTTAATAAAATGAAGTCCGAGCTATACTGCTGGGTAATGAGAAGTGTCATGAAGTAATGGCCTGTGTTTCTTTATTGATACTATATTTGCGACTCTCTAGTTCATTCATGACAGTTTATGGGCATTCTCTCATAAATGTTAAGCGGCTGAAGCAAAAATTTCTCATTTATTAAACTTCCTTAATTTACAATTTAAGATTAAGCCTTTAAATTCCGGCTCAATATAATTTCCTTTAAAAAGCATAATTTGATTTCATAAGAGTAGTTCGTTTTTAGTTTCAGGACAATTATGTTCATTAAAACATCAGAAATGTTACAAAATGAAATATGGACTTATTTCTCAAAATGCCTGTAGGTACTCTGGTTTTGGGGATTTTTAAGTTGTACTTTTACTTAAAATTCTTCTATAAACATTAATAAAGTCAGATGAATCTTTAACAAATTTTCCATCAATATAGAAACCTAACAATTTAGTCAGTTTGAAATTTTTTTCTGAGGATCCTTTTACAATTGTATTTTTCTGGTTAACATTTCCCCTCTTTTTTGGGTCTAATTTCTTTTAATTCTAGTACTTATTATTTAAAAATGCTCCCACTGGGGCTGGGGAGATGGCTCAGTTGGTAAAGTGCTTGCTCTAGAAACAGGCTGAATTTGGATCCCCCGCATCCACCGACAAGTTGGACAGCATGGAGATGGACCAGTACTGAGGAGGCAAAGACACCTGACATTGACCTCTGGCCTCTACCCACATGCACACACACGTGTACACACTGCACACACACCCACACCCACATATATGTGAAAACACACATGTGCAGATGCATGCCATATACACACATACAGAAAATGTTCCCCCTTCTTTTCAAGGCATTCTGACAGACGTCACAAGTCCCATTGTCCATTTTCCTTCAAATTCTGTCCTAGCTCTCCATCCCCTAAAGGTTCTGTGATCCTTTCCAGGACTGGCACTTCTCACATTCCAGCACAGCTGTGCCAGCCAAAATCTTTTCCTTGCCTTAGGTTTCAACTCAAGTCCCCTCCCTTTTGAAGTGTCCATTTTCGTCTTCTGAAGCCTCCAAAGTACCTATGCATAGTTGCTTCTCCTGATTTCCCTTAATTCCAGTCTCATGGAATAAGCAGGCCATTCGGAGGCCCTGCAGACTCATTCCTTCAGTGTTTAGCAGAGCAGAAACTTCACGAAAGTTTACTGGGTGGTGACTTATGAGGAGTCATTCCGCAGACTAGAAAAGTTCTGTCTCTGCAAGTTTATCCTGCGAGTGGAAAACATTCAAATGGCACGATATTTACATGGTTAATTCAATGAACTTATTTATGCATTTTCACTTACTTGCTTTCAAAAAGGATTAGAAGCTGTACACAGTTCATTCTGTGAAAGTTTATGCCATTATATATGCATTAAAATAGAATCACTTTTGGAAATGCCTTTAAAGAAATGTATTTTATCAAAAGAAATAGGTCCTCTGAAGATGCTATTTTTTTTCTTTCTACTGAGCTTCTGGGCTCCACTACTGAAATTATTTTGCCTAATTGTTAAGTTTGTTAAAAAACAGGACTTCTTGGAAAGAATTTCTGTTTTGTTCTTTACCCTTTTCAGCTGTGAACCCTTTATTGCACAAAAGCACAGAAAGTGTCAATCAGAACCAGAAAAGAATGAAGTAGATTTCACATATCAGGTTGGGGAAATCTGATTGTTTCTCTTGGAACAGATTGTTCATTATAACAGTATCTATAATAAATGGAGCATACTGCTGAGATAGATGAAAATGAAATTAATTTGGCTCAGATGTGATCTTTGTTTTGCTTATGAGGATTTGAAACATCCTTACAGAGTTTCAAATTTCCATGCAATTTAGAAATAAAAGAGATTTCAAAATGCTCCTGATTCCCTCACCGGTGGCCATCTCGCTCCCTCACTATGGCACAGTGGAAGAGAACAGCAAATGGGAATACCTGTATATGAAATTAGCAAGTGACAGGACCTTATTAGAATTCTGGTCTAAAATATGCACATTTCAGCTTGAAAGATCACACGAGACAACGTGCTTTTCTTTATAGGTTGCCTATCAGATTGGTAACTATGAGCTGGCCAAGAAAGTCTTCTCACCAGTTTGGGATTATTTTGTTGCTTCACCACCTCAGGATGACCAGTCTGTTATTTGCTTGAGCAATATCATGACAATTACACCGAGAAGGTAACTAGAAAGGTTATTTCAAATACTAATCTGCTTACAGAAGGTATAGGTGGTAGTTATGAAGTCCTGAATAAATGTATTTTTATTATCATAATCAGATAGTCTATGTAAAATTATATCTAGTCAGAATGATAAGTGTATACATTCCAAGATTTTCAATCCTTTCTAGAAATTTCCTGGCTTGTATCAGAAAAAAACAATAATAGCATACTGATAGAAGTTATGGAATAGACATGTCAAATATATCAGTTATGCAAGGGAATAGTGGAGACTTTTAAAAATATTTTATTTATTCATTTTCAAGCAGAGAGATGAGAGAGAGAGAGAGAGAAAGAAAGAGAGAGAAAAAGAAAGAGAGAGAATGCACCAGGGCCACCACCTTGTGGGTCTGGCTTATGTGGGTACATGGGGAATTGAACCCAGGGCCCTAGGCATTGGAGGCAAGTGCCTTAACTGCTGAGCCATCTCTCCAGCCCTACACTGGGAGCTTTTGAAACAGAGTAGGTAAGGCTGAGATTGAGGTTAGGGTTAAGGTCATGGTTGATATGTGGACTATGATTTTGGAGATTTTCCTTTGCTTGAAATAAGCTCCCAGGATTAGCTCATGAGTAAGTGCAAATAAGTTGGTAGAAGCCATATACAATGGGGGACTATCTTTCAACTTCACTGTGTTCCCCTAAAGAAGTGTGATTTGAAAGTAGAAAAGTAGAAAAAGCAGTAGTATAATTTCAGGCTGTATCTCAACAAAATTCTGAATCAGAAATCTCCTTCACCTACTTCTTTTTTTTTAAAAAAATATTTTATTTATTTGAGAGAGAGAGAGAGAGAGAGAGAGAGAGAGAGAGAGAGAGAGAGAGAGAGAGAGGCAGACAGAGAATATGTGCACACCAGGGCCTCCAAGCCACTGCAAATGAACTCCAGACACATGCGCCCTCTTGTGCATCTGGCTGTATATGGGCACTGGGGAATCGAACTCTGGTCCTTCTGCATTGCAGGCAAATGCCTTAATCGCTAAGCCATTCTTCAGCCCTTCACCTACTTCTTAATGCCTGAAATTACTTTAGCAAGAAGATAAGACCAGGAGTATGGAGGTAGCTTAGTCACAAAGTGTTTGCCATGCAAGTGAGAGAACCTGAGTCCGGACCCTCAGCACCCATGTAAATGCCAGGCAGATGTGGAAACCCTTCTACAATCCCAGTGAGAGACCTTGTCTAAGTAAGTAAGGTGGAGAACGATTGAGGAAGACACACGCATTTCCCCTCCACATGCTTTCACATGTCTGCTTTCCCCTCCACATGCATGTGTGCACAAACACATGTGTGATGACATACCTATTCATACTATGCACACATACAGAAGCAGACAGAGATAAATCCCTTCGTTGCTCAATCAACGATAACAAAAAGGCAAATGAATGCATAAAGCCAGGTATTTTTAATTCCTATTTACATAAAAGAATAATTCTCTTCTGTTAAATAAATGTAGACCTAGCATTTGTCATGTACAAAGATCTTGTGTGGTCTAAGAGAATGATTTGAAGGGCATTTATTTTAAGAGAAGGAAGATACAGGACTTAGACTTTATGTGACATGTAGAAGAAGTGAGGAAGGAGTTGGAGATTAGGATCTCAGGTTAACTGGGAAGCCTGTGACATTTACTAAGGGCACATGAGAGGCGGACTGAGTGTTGACAGGAAGATAATGGATTAGGGAGATTTTGCATTTGGTTTTCCAGCAAGATGCCTTTATGGATTATACATGTCTTAGGGCCAGATGTAGCTATTTGGAATTTGTCTATGGAGGTCATCATGGAAATACTGAAAATGAGCCCATCTTTCAGGGAGTTCAGCAGAAAAGATACAAGCCTGGGATTGAACCCTGACCATTTACGGGACAGATGAGAGATGGAACAAAGGAAGTCTATTAAAAAGATACTGACCAGAGATGAGAATCCAGGAAAATGCATTGCCACAGGCAGTGAGAGTTTCACCTGGGGGACCACAAAGGGCATCAGATGCTGGAGTGGCAACAGGCTTGTTCAAAGCAGTGCTGCAGAAAGACCAAGTAGGGTGGAAACCAGGAAAAGACAGAGTTTGAAATTTGGAGGCCACCAGTGAAGTCAAGAGAGCCTTTTCTGTGGCATGATGACCAGAAAGCATTTTGTGATTGGATAAGTAGCTGCAAGGGGAGAATCATCATCAGCAAAGGGCACTCCTGTGGCACTGGGTGGGCAGGAGAGGAGGGAAGCAGGCAGAAGGCTGAGAGGGAAGACAGGCTTGCAGGAAGAAGTCTGGAAGGTGGAGGGAAGGGAACCAGTGGAGAGGGAGAAGCTGAAGATACAGGAAATGCAGCTGGCGATGATTCTCTGAGGGTGGAGCCGGGTGTCTGAGAGCACAGGTGAATTAGAACGCTCTATAGAGAACACACACTTGGAGTTATCTAAGGCAAATGTTTCTGGGAAGCACGATGACACAGCTACCGGCAGTTAGCCTGCATTTGTAGTGAGAGTCCCAGCTGAGTCATCTCTGTATCCCAGGGCCCAGGACATGCATAGATTTTCAACAAATGCCACTTTAAATGAAAGGATGAAGAAGTAGATAAATGATTGACTTATGTAACAGGAACAGAAAAATTTGGCAGCGACATCCCTTCAGGGTCAGATATGATCTAAAGAGGCGTAAGAACCTAAGGTGCTAAGAACATCACTACGGAAAAGATTCCCCAGAGTCTGAAGTGAGTCAGGAAGGAAAGCAAGCTAGGAGGTTGGAATACGTGTGCATTGTAAGGTAGGAGAACTAATAATATAAGCCCAGAGTGAAGCCATTTTAAGTATCAACAATGATGTCAGATCCTGTTTTCCAGGGTCTTGGGATCTAGAGGGGAGATGGACCTGCTGCTGAGAGAGGGTTTGTCATCCATTAAGTCTCAGACCGAGGAGGACACACTGGAAACAGAGGAAGAGTGCAGATTTCAGCTTTGCCAATGGTTGGCACTGTAGACCACGATTAGAGAAGATAAAAAGAACTAATCCAAGAATTATTAAAACTCTCTCTTTAATTATACTTGAATTTGCTATAAATGCTCCTGATTTTCATAAAGTTCAAAATTTAAAATATTAAGCCTGTTTTCTAACCTTACTTGTAGTGATTTCATTATACCAGTAGAAAATAAATTTATATTTAAGAACCAGAAATATTTTTGCTAGTGTAACTACAATAGACCTGTGACTACTGTTTCAGCAACTTTATTTTCTTAAATGTGAATTTGCCTTTAGCTTTAATTTGGGCAGCTACTCAAGGCAAGCTTCCCTGCGTTGTTGATGCTGGGAAGGGGGGTGTCACTGTGAAGATACTGAGAACAACTCAACCTACAAAGTGGACTAGACTGGTCACCTTGTGGTTCAACTCTAACATCCCTCATTTCTCTTTCAGACTACATTCAGATATTTTGGCAGAGACTTCCTCAATCCTCTTATACCTTTTCCTCAGAAATATCTTAGTAACAAGCGACATTAAAATTAAGGAAGAAAATCTTTTCTGTGATAATATTAAAGGCAATGAGATATTCCCTGCTCAACAAGTAAGTGAATTCAAGTAACTAGAACCAGTTGGTCTCACTGTCGCTCTTTGATATTTCAAGGTCATAATCTTTTGAGACCATGTGCCCTGTCTTGTGACTGGACGAAGAGGACAGGCATAAATGTGTTGCTTTATTTGATATTCCATGTAGGTTTCACAGCCCTCATTCATGTTTCTGTCCTCTCCTTTTCAATTTATCTTTTCCCCCTGTATACAAGAGTAGTATCTATTTCAAATTCAAATCTGTGTAATATATAAAGCAATACCCTTGCAACCCTACCATCTGTAAGAATTCTGTGGTTTCATTTGCATATTTTTCTGATTTTCAAAATATGTAAAGATAAGCCTATTATTACTTGAAAATGGGATTTTGATCTATTTACTGTTCTGCAACTCACGTTTTTTTGCATGTGCATGTATGGTATGTATGGTGTATGCATATGTGTGTGCAGAAGCACACGCCCTGTGCATGTGTGTGTGGATGCCAGAGGAGATGGTTGGAGGTTCCTCTTTATCACTCACCTACCTATTTCCTTGAGATGGAGTTTCTCTCTAACCAGGAGCTACTGTTCTCACAAGCCCCAGCGAGTCCCTGGTCTCCACTTGTCACAGGACTGGGGATGCAGGCATCTGTGCTTCTGCATCAGGTGCTGGGGACTTGAACTAAGGTGGTCTCAGCCCCGCTCAGGTCCTCATGCTTGCACCACAACTGCTTTTAAGGGCTGTGCTATCTCCCCAGCCCAACTTACCTTTAAAAAAAACTGTTTAAAATGTTTTATTTACTTACTTATAAGGAGAGAGAGAGGAGAGAGAGAGAGAGAGAGAGAGAGAGAGAGAGAGAGAGAGAGAGAGAGAGAGAGAGAGAGAGAAGATGTACAGAGAGAATTGGTATGCTAGGGCCTCTAGTCACTGCAAACAAATTCCAGATGAGTGCGCCACTTTGTGCATCTGGCTTTACATGGGCGCTGAAGAATCAGACTCAGGTCATCAGGCTTTGCAGATAAATGCCTTAACAGCTGAGTCATCTCTCCAGATCCCTCCCCCCTCCACAACTTTAATACATGCTTTCATGCTGGTATATATCAACATAACATGTTATCTTTAATTATGACATTACATTCCTGTGTAGAGGCGGGGATTTAACCTGTCTCCTGTTGACAGAATCTCAGGGTGTCTATAAACATGGCTGTGTGTAAATTTGCAGTCCTGTAGAGTTTTTTTTAAAAATTTTTATTTATTCATTTTCAAGCAGAGAGATAGAGAGAGAGAGAGAGAGAGAGAGAGAGAGAGAGAGAGAGAGAGAGCACCAGGGCCACCACCTTGTGGGTCTGGCATATGTGGGTACTGGGGAATTGAACCAGGGACCTCAGGCACTGGAGGCAATTGCCTTACCCACTGAGCAATCTCTCCAGCCCTAGAGTTTTTAATTTTAATAATGATCTTGCATTGTTCTGGCTAGAACTTCTTTGTTCTCTCTCTTCTTTGCTTGATACGGAGGCCAGCTATCTTGTTTCTTCCCTTTTCTCTTTTTTTTGCAGTTGTTTTCCTTGCTTACTAATTTATTCTTTCATTAATTAACCAATAAATTGTTACATGAGGCTATGCCAGTGGAAAAAATGACCTTTTGCTCAAGATAAATTCACTGTTCTGTGAGCTCAAGTGCTCCTACCCACCCACCGGTTCCCACCACACTGCATTTAGTGTCTGCTTTCAGGAGATCCAGTCTGAAGGGGAAAGCATTTTAATTTTACATGCTTCGGTAAATTATAAAATGCTAAACTACCATGCTAGGAAAAGCTACTCTGCTTTCCTTTATGCATAATATTGTCTATATAGAAGATAATGAACTCTTTCCCAAGGAAAGGAAAAGGAGAAGGAAGAGAGGACTTCTTTTTAAGGTGATGCTAATCTTAATGTTAAAGCTACAACTTCACATTTTGCCATCATTTTTATTTAGGTTGCAAAAGCATGACAGAATATTAGTCTGGTTTGTTGAAAATTTACCACTTTTTTCAGGTATCAAAAAGAAAAATCAGAATGTGTTACTCAAGTGGCTATAATATTATTCAGATACTAAATTTTAATTTTAATTATTTGTCCCAATTTGTGATTTTGAAAATCATTTTTTTTCTGGAATTAAAATGTAGCCAAGATTCTGTCTTGCCAATAAAGAAGATGGATACCTTTTCTGTTGTTTATGGTAACTGTATTGTTTTATAAAATAGTCTTGTTTTGCGGGGGAGGGTCTAAGTTAGGGTCTTGCACTAGCCCAGGCTGACCTGGAACTCCTACCTCTGCCTCCCAAATGCTGGGATTAAAGGTATGTACCACCATGCCTGGCTGTTTTACAAAATATTCTGATGTTTAATTATAAGATTATTCAGTATACATTTAGTACAATTGGAAAGTTATTCTTGTTTATAAATTTACATTTTTTCATCCCATGATTCATGTTATTGTTAAGCACAAGGATCACATTCCTACCCTTCTCTTTAGAAACACATGGAGTTAAGCACCCGCTGTTCAGCTTGAGTTACCATGTGTGTTTCTTTACAGATTGCTAGACTGATGGAGTGTGAGAGAGTACTAGTGGCATTGGAACTCAGCAACTTCCTCAATGATTCCAGTTATGCCCTTCAAGCAGTGACTCAGTGTTACGGCCTCCTGGCTCCTATCATATACCACAATATTGTTTTGGTACCTGTCATTCAGGTAAGGATATTCCTCCTCACATAAGGTATTTTATAATGACAATTCAATATTTCATTATGGGAAAGATAAGCAGCATAACCCTTGTAAAGTACACATGAGCCAAAAAGTATGAAATTTTGAAAAAAAAATCACATGTCTGAGAAAGCATAAAGAAAGGACACAATGTATATTTCTTTGTAAACATCCAGCCCCATTGCTGTCCAAAGTTAAATACTTGTGATAGTCATTTCTTAGTTTTAAGTTTGCTCAGGCTTGGGGATGAATAAAACATTTGTGGTTCAAGCCTGAGAAACAGTTCGGAGTCCCACCACCCACTTAAAATACCAAGCCAGAATGGTGACCCACCTGTCATTTTGGTGCTTTGGATGTAGACACAGGGGATTCCCAGAGCAAGCTGGATAGTTAAACTAGCTGAATCAGTGACTCCTTGGTTCTCAGTCAATAAAGCAGGGAGCTATCAAAGAAGACACCTGATATCAACCTCTGACCTCCATGCACATAGAGTGCCCACACACATAAGCACATGCTGTGATGGTTAAGTTTTGTTGTCAACTTGACCTTTTAGTAATCTTGGGTGGTTCTCTGAGGATGTTCACAGTGAGGCAGCCATCTCAGTAGGGGGTAGGATGTAAGAAGGCTCAGGAAAACTAGAAATAAACTTTCCTTCCTGGGAGGGCAGTGCAGGAGGGAAATTCCAGAGATAGTGAGTCAACAAATCTGGGATAGGGTTGCAAGACTCCACCCTAAGGCTACATAAAAGGGGAGGAAATCTCCCTACCCCCTGCCTGTTTGCTGTCTGCTGGTGTATGCTGGGTTACTCTCTCTGCTTGGACCTGTGAAAGGGAGCCTGCATCCTTCACTATTATGGAACTTCCTCTGGATCTGTAGCTTCAATAAGTCCTTTCTTTCCATAAACTGTGCCTGTTTTGGAGTTTCATCCCAGCAGTGTGTGGCTGACTACAGTACATCTATACCAGACGTACAAAGGTTTGATTTTCTTATAGTTGTAGATATGGCAGGATATCTTCAATACATATTACTAAAGTAGTTATAAGGGTGCAACTGTAGTGAATATTTTAAGACAATACTTAGTGGTTGAGTTCCATTACCATTCAAAGGAAACAAGTAGGAATTTTAAATGCATAGTGCTGAAACAACCAGATATTCCTCTGAAAGAAAGTAGAGATGTTTAATTTATGACGTATTAAACATCCAGCTGTATTGAAGGCTTAAAAGTAAAATAAAGTGAAAATTAACAACAACAACAAAACAAACCAAACAATAACAACAACAAAGCACCCAGGAGTTGACATAAGCTATCCAGGGTTTAGGGGAAAACATTTTAACTAGAGTAGTAGTTCTAGAAATACAAAAGCTACAAGTGACTAAAAGCACCGGAACAAAGATCATAAAAAACTATGGATTGGGAAAATAATTCAAAGTTAATGAAGGATAAATATATATAAGTACAAATAGACAATAACTTAGTAGAAAAATCAGCATAGGGTATGAATAAGTAATTCACAGATGAGCAAACCCAAATCTCTGAGAAATACATGAAAAGATGCTCACTGAATATTCCTAGGAATGCATATTATATTAACAGTCTAATAAGATCTGTAACTCCTGTTGCTGGCGAAAGTGCATTGTGACAATGGAATTCTCACTTATTGATGGGGAAATGGTAATTATTATAAGCTTTTGGATTTTGATAAAGCAACTTTAATTTTAATTAAATTTAATCTAATTTTAAACAAATTAAAAATCAATATACCTGACAGTCATTCTTCTACCAGTAATATACCTCATAGAATATAATTTTAATAAAATTAAAAATACACTTATCTGACAGAGCAATCACACTGCAGTTATTTATCCCACAGAATAAAATCACTATTTGTAAAAATGTTCCTTCTTCCCCTTATGCACTAGATCTATTCACTCTATCTGCTGGGGATATGGTACCAAACAGTGGTCATTGACTTAGAGAGTGTACGGTGCCCCAGAGGGCAGAAACTTGTCCTTATTTATGAGAGGCTGCTCCAAGCTGGTGATTCAGTTGTTGTTCAAAGTTAGCACTCAAGCACGTCTAAGGGTAATTACTGTGGAGGTCTTAGTGGTAGCAAAAGTGGTGCTTGATTATGAAATATCAGCAACAAAAGGATTGGATTTGAGGACAATGAACTGTATTTGTTTTACCCATGAAGATACCATGTAGCCACTAGCTAAATGAACTTGAGTTATGCTTGTAGACTTGGAGGGATGTTTTCAAAGACAAAGTTGAAAGAGAGATGCAAAATTTAGAAAAGTATGTATAAATCTCATTTTATAGAATAGCATTTTTGTTTATATTACATTGATACAGACATATATGCTTTTAAAAAACCTACCAGGGCATTAGCAAGATTTGGATGTGTGTAGAGTGGAGGCAAAAGGTGATCTTTGTATGGAGGAATTAAAAAATAATAAAAAATACCAATGTGCTGTACCCATAAAATATTGCTAGAATGGAAGCTTCAAGCCATTAATGTGCCTCAATGGAACCAATGTGCATATATTAATTATCCTCAGTAGAATCAGGATTGCTGCAATCTTAGCTGTATATTTATGATGATAATTTTGCTAGGAACTGGGTTGTGGTATTGAAATGTAAACTTAATATTCTAGCCCTTGATCAAATTGAAGAACATAAAATGTGAAGCAAGCAAAATAGGAAGTAAGCCTGATATTAATTGATTTTCAGTGATATGAACATTTAGATTTCATTTCAAAGGAAACTGTTATTTCAAGTACCCATATCCCTATGTAATAGGTCCTATGCCTCACAGTCCTCTAGGTAGTTTTTCAAGGACCTCTTATGTCTGGATGTGACCTTTATTTTCCTGGATACTATATTAGTTACTTTTCTCATTGCTGTGACCAAGTACCTGAAAAGAAGCAGCTTACTGGAGGAAGGGTTTGGTTTATTTGGCTTAAAGTTTGAGAAGGGATACAGTCTGTCTTGGCAAGGACAGCGTGGAGGCAGGAGATGGCTGGTCGCATTGCATCCACAACCAGGAAGCAGAGAGAATAAACAGGAAGTGGGACCAGGTGTGAACCACTTACTCCAGTGAGGTTCCACTTCCTAAAGGTCCCACCTCCTGAAGATTCCACAACCTTCCCAAAGAGCAACCAACTGTAGACCAAGGGTTCATGCCCATGAGCCTATGGGGGAAATTTTACATTCAAACCACAGCCTATGTCTTTTATGATATTTGTGAAAATATACTTTATTTTATAGTTGCTTGTATACTTACTTGGTGTTCTTTAGTAGTTTTCAAGTTTATGGATGATATCTGAAAATTGAGTATATACATTTTATCTATTTTATCTATGTACATTCTTATGTATAAGTAAGTGGCATTAATAATTATTGATGAGAAGAACATTTAATAGCTTCAGAGTCACATGATTTTCTACTAAGAGGTATGATATTTTGACACAAAAATCATTGTGTTTCTGTTTTTCAGATCTTGATAAAGTGTATAGTGGTGTTGCAAGGAATACCAAATGTTGTTCACTCAAGAAAACACATGCCTAGTTTTGAAAGTGTACAACACATGTTAGCTTGCTGTATCTTCTACGTGATAAAGGTATTATCTCATTCTTTGCCTAGCTTCATTAAATTTAGGAGTACTAAGAATGTCAAACTACTTTTAATCACAGTAATTAGAGCTCTTAAAATAGTACCTCTGTAGCATTTTTTTTGAGATGAAAAGCTAATGTAAACTGTGATAGTCACCTGTGATGTAAACAGGATAGTCACCTGTTGGTAAACATTTTGATAAAATTTTGGGGTTATATAACCTGAACTTTGATGTTATTGAAATATAATTTGTATATATATTCTGTACATTATATGTAGCCACACAGAATGTATGTTTCAAATCTCTAAAGCAACAGTAACATGTTTAGTGTGCTGTCCTCAATCCCCCTGTCAGTGATCACTGTCATCACACTGGAACCTGTGGGCAGGTCTGCATGGTCTTGACCTAGTGGTTTGTTTGGGGGAATGGGGACTTAGATCTCCAGAGACCAAGCTGCATGGTTATGATTTAAGGGCCAATCAGCAAACTATAGACACAACAATGTCATGAAATCAGGATATAAAAATGATGTCAGACATGAAGGAAAGGATAGACTCTCAATTCCATGACTGCAGGACCCTGAACTCAACTGTGAGGCAAATGGAACCTGTAATGAATCATTGTGATGAATCTGGACATCTGACCTGGGGAGAGTGGAGTGGGATTGTAAACTGATTTTTCATTGAATTTTGCCCCTTCATTTAGTATATATCTATTGATTGTCTATCAGGTTCTGTTTTATTTATTTGACATATGTCCAAAGAACTACAGAGAACCATATAGAGGCTATATGAGAAGAGGAGTAAATCTGGATAACACCAGGTTTCTAGTTTGGGTAATGAATGGCAGGTGGTAATGCACATAGGAATGCAGAAAGATCACTAAGGCCTGGGCCAGTCAGCAAAGGCTTCACCTAAGTCTTGGCTAACCTCTAAGCAAGAGTTGCAAACTCAATTATCTACTTGACCATGCAGGCAAGATAATGTATGATTTTCTTGGAAACAAAGGTTTGTGGGGTCTTGAGCTGAATTTACTTATAACAATTAAAATTCATTAAAAAATAAACAAAAATAACAGACCAGCACTGTATCCTAATCATTAAGCTTTAAGCCATATTAGCAAAAAGAAAAGCAGTTAAGGGAGAGAGGTTTATGGGGCTGGGCTTTCATCATTAGATGGGAAGACCTGTATACCAGGTAAGGCATGAGGAATCGTGTGAGCAAATTCACGTAGACACTTCTGACAGTTCACTCTTGTGTTTCACCTGAGTAGGCTAGTCTAATGGGGTAGACCATTCTCATGGAGCAATGGATTTCTCACCTGTTGACTACAGGGTTACTGTAAGAGGCCTATATTTCCATAGGATTGTTTGGCATTGTTTGTAATGGAATCAGTGTATTTCTGCATATATGCTTTTTTGCAAATATGAATGAATATGATTGGAAATAGTTATAGTTTATTGTAGCTTTTAGTTAGTGAGAAGCATCAATATAGAAATATTACAGTAGCTCAGAGGTATAAAGCCATTTACTTTAAGGTAAAGAAAGTAGAGTCGATGACAGTTCCCTGGCAGGAGATGACACATTCCTGGCTTCTCTTTCTGAATTCCTGATTTGGAGGTTAAAGGAGCCCAAGCAGGCCCATTGGTAAAGCAGAAAAGGTAGCCTTAGGGCAGGCGATCAGGGGAAAGGGCAGTCTATGAGACCTCATGTGTCTTGGAAACCCAGAGATCCAAGGCAGAGGCTTGTTTACCCACATTGCTTGGCTCAAATGCTTGCATTGTTTGGGCCCTGAAAGGCTCTAGGACAGAATACAGTGACACTTCAAAGGAAGGTCACCCAGTTCTGCCTGTCTGTGTTAGGTACTTCTCTCAGGGCCTTTACGTTTTGTTCAGAGGAACACTGCCCAGGTGGACTACTTTGACCTTAAGCTTGCCTCTGGCTACTTCAGCAAAGAAGCCATCATTTGCTAGCTGTGCATGACCTGACCTCAAGAGCCGGAAATAGTAATATTTGCCCACCCACTGGTTAACTAATGTTACAGATATCTATGACCTGCCTGTGTCAGTGTGAGAGAATGTTAGCGGTTAGCAAGGAGAAAAAAAGTAGAGATTCACTGAAGGGATTCAGCACACCAAGGGAGGAAGGGCCAGCACCAAAATAGTTGTGTTATTTATTCCTCACTGTTTGAAAAGAACAGGTATGACTTGGTGCCAATGGGAGACCAAGAAAACCTTCAAGGGAGAGCAATCAGATGGCCCCAAACTGACCCAATAAGCAAATAATGTAAGACACCAAGCTTCTGTAATTGAGCAAACTGATTTGATGAAGTTCATGGTTTATAGTATTTCTTGGGTCAAATCTAAAAGCTCAAGAAATGCCTTACAATATAGAGCAGAATTACCCAGAGATGGTAAATAAATGCAGGAGGCAGATCCTGAATTCATAACATGAAAATGAAAGGACGTTGGGAGTAGAACAGAAACAAATGGAGAAGTAATAGGCTCCCCGAGTCTCAGAAAGGATTAAGGTTAGAACACTCACGTGGAGGATGTTGGTGAGAGTTCTGAAGTCAAAGGCTAAGGACAAATCTTCAAGTCTTGAGGGCCAAAGAACAGGTTACTTGCAATGGAAAGAGAATCAATTAGCTTCAAACTTTTTATCAGTCACAGTAGAAGGTAAGACACTCAAACATTGTTTGTAGAATTCTGAAGGATAAACCTTAAGGTCCCAAATTAATAACCAGGAGAGATAGCATTCATTTGTCAGGGCAAAAATAAACATTTTCAGCAGGGCAACCATTTGAAAGGCATTCTACCCATGTACTTATCTGAGGAAAACACTTGAGGAGATACTGTATCAAATGACAATTGATTTAGAACAGAAATCCCAAGACAGGGATAGACAATAGGGAGAGGAATAATGAGAGCAATGAATCTCATAATATATGTATTATTAAAATTAAATAGACAATAATGAGGTGACTAGGCCTTTGTAATGTAAATGCTAAAGTAGGGATTCTTGAAAGAGAAGAGTCATATTTAAAAGAAAACTTATTAGCAACTGAGAACTAAAACTTGTGTATAGGGTGGGATGTGCACAGGGAGATTATGGACCATGGAGATATTATTTTTCTATAAAATACAATTAGTATGAGATTACAGTTTTCTTTGATACCGTATGTATATGCCATGCATACACTCATATATAAAATTTTACAATATAGTAGGATTTTAACTTGACAAGGAGTACAAAAATGGACTGGGGAGAAAGAAGAGAGAGAGAGAGAGAGAGAGAGAGAGAGAGAGAGAGAGAGAGAGAGAGAGAGAGAGAGAGAGAGAGAGAGAGAGAGAGAGAGAGAGAGAGAGAGAGAGAAGAACCAAGCTCAGGGAACAAAAGCAGGGAGAAAAAAATGTGTAATTTAGCAAAAGTAAGAAGGAAGAAGAAGATTACTTAAATGGAAGTAATTAAATTAAGTGTATTGTTAATGATTTAACAAAGTGTGAATGGTCTTATAAGAAAGAGACTACTGAGTGGGCTAAAATGTCAGGTTCTAATGTGCATTACTTCAAAAAATACACCCAAAACAAATGACAGCTAATATGCGAAAATAAGGAAAATGGTAACTTTAACATGAGAAAAAGCAGAGTTCAGAGCCCCAGCATTAACCAGGACAAAGAGGGACATTGCCCTTTGAATGGTCAGGTCACCTTGCCTCCTCATAGACGGCTTCTTGTCTTGTCACCTGTCAGTCTCAGGACAGTTGTATTGTTAAGGATTCATGATCAAGTCTGTCCTACATTTGATTCCCAGCATTGAAAAAAAAAAGGTTTGAAATAAAACAAATCTTGAATTTTTTATAACAGCAAATTAAAGAACAATAATATTATATGAAATATGCCACAAAGGCATTTGATAACACGAAGCAACCTTTCCTAATAAAATTTCTAATAAGTTAGGAAAGGAAGGAAGAGGCTGAATAATGATGAAGACATTTACCCAAAATTTACAGCAAATATCACACTAAATGGCAAATTTCTGAAGCCATTTTCTTAAAAATCAAGCCCAGGAAATAGATGCTGACTTTTAACAGTGAGTCACATTTTCAGAAGTTGTTTCTTATACACCATATAAAGATTTAAAACAACTTCATATTAGAGAAATAAAAATATAACATTTGTAACTATATACTTTTCAGAAATCCTCTAAAGAATTATTAAAGAATATATAAAGTGATTATATATAAGCTGATAGTTCTTATATCAACAACAGTCAGAAATGGAAAGGGCAGGCTATACTGTTTATGATACAATATTTAAAGCTTAACAAAGCATCCAAGAGCCCATATACAGAAACTGAAATCTTGCCAAAATGTACAAAATAAGATCTAAGCACATGGCAGGCCTTACTCAGTTCCTGCATAGGGGGATTGGCTGTCATAGAAGTGCAAACCCTTCCTAAAATAACACATCCAATGTGCTCCTAATCAGAATTCCCATGGGGCATCTCTAGAATAATTCTAATTCTTTGAGTGTGTGTGTGTGTTTGCATGTACACAGGTACATATGCACATGTGTGCATATGTATACAGGAGCCAGAGGACTACCTTTTTTTTTTTTTTGTCAGACAGGATCTCTTATTGGCCTGGAGCTCACTGAGCTCCTAGCTGTCTAGAGAGCTCCAGGGATCCTCCTGTCTCTGTCTCCCCACACTGGGATTTCAGGCATGTTCCACCACGCCAGACACTTGCATGGTTGCTCAGGGTTAAAGTCAGGTCCTCATGCTTGCAAGGCAATCACTTTACCAGCCCCTCTAGAATAACTTACAAGTTCTCAAGAGTTACTAATAAGAGTTTTACCATAAAACCAGAGAAATCAACACCAAATCCAACTGCCAATAGGCCTGCCATGGCTCAGGGAACATTGTAGAAGGGGGGAAGAAAAATTGTAAGAGCCACAGAGTGGGTAGGTGTACACTGAGGCACAGTCCTCCCCTCCCTCACAGAGACTGACTAAAACATTTATGACTCTACAGTGAATACCAACAACCCCCAGGGAAATGGGAAAAGGGCAAGGGGTAAAAGAATATAACATTAAAATTATTTATTTATTTGGAAGGAGAGAGAGAGAAAGAGAGAGAGAGAAAGAGAGAGAGAAAGAGAGAGAGAGAGAGAGAATGAGAATGAATGAATGAGCACACCAGGATCACTAACCTCTGCAAAGGAACTCCGGATGCAGGATGCATGCACCACTTAGTGCATCTAGCTTTATGTGAGCACTGGGGAATCAAATCCAGGTTGTTAGACTTTGCAGGCAAGACTCTTAACCACTGAGTTATCTCTCAAGTATAACCTTTTATAAAGTAAAAATAAAAGAAATTTAAAATGGTGTTAACACCATTGTGAGTGGAATAGATTGGAGAGTTCAGGAGGAGTCTGAAGTCTACAGAAGAAAATAAAATGTTACAAAAATAGCCATGTAAGTGACTGGGAAAGTGATAATCCATTGTAGTAGTGTGTTCACTGAAAGGTGCTGGCTGGAATCAGTGTCCGTTCATCTGGAGAGAAGCAAGACTGAGGCCTAACTCACACCATAATAATGTCCAGATGGGTTCAAGGAGACTTGTATGGCATTAGGGTGAGGGGATACCTTCCTCAACAAGACAGAAAATACACAGAAAAATTAAAGATAATTAGATTCTATGACATTTCAAACATTTTTATGGCAAGACTTTATAAGCAAATCCAAAAAATAAGTAATAGTTTGGGTAAATAAATATACAAGAGATACAGGATTATTAACACCGATTGGAGTAATCATTGAGAAAATGTGGGAAAATGACATCAGTTTGTGAAAAGGAGAGTCGAGTTTGCCTTTTGTCATAGAATGAATGGTCAAATACTGTAATTCAAAAGGGAAAAGAACCTAGACAGGGAGTAAGTTAGAAGGTGAGAGATGATAACTGAAGTAGTGTGGGAAAAGTGGGAGGCAGAGCATGGAAGGGATTCAAACGATAGAATGTGAGACAGAATAAAAAATTGGAAATCTGTCAAGTATCAAGACAAAGGACAGAGAGGGAAGGGACAGTGGCAAGAACCCTTTTCTTTTGACATTATATATATATATATATATATATATATATATATATATATATATATATATATATATATATATGTATGTGTGTGTGTGTGTGTGTATGCAGAGGCCAGAGGAATATTTTGCATTTCTTCCTGAAGATGGTCTCTCACCTAACCTCAAGCCCCCATTTTTCAATTAGACTGGCTGACAGGGCGCCTCAGCAATCCTCCTGTCTCCACCGCCCACCCCATTTAGCACTAGGGTTACAGGCATTTTATTGCTCACTGTTCCTTTCTCTGGTCTTTGCCTCCCTTCTTGCTGGAAGTGCACAGGAATTACAGAAGTCTTCCACAGCTCCTGGCTTTTATGTGTGGTCTTGGGATCTAAACTCAGGTTCTCAGAACTGTGCTGCAAGCACTTTATCCCCTGAGCCATCTTCCCAGACCAGTCTTTATTTTTCCTTAATAAGTCACTGGAATTCCAAGTCAGCATCACTCTGACATGTGTTGCCCTCAAGGCATTATTTTCAAGTTGTTTGTCCAAACTCCTGGGCCACTCTTTATTTCTGTCCATCATTTGATATGTTGAGTACAAGTGTTACTCTGCTTTTCTCTTGATTGGAAAACACCCTTTTTTCTCCTCATTTACTATTTTCTTTTAGTTTATTTAAACAAGGTTACATGGTTCTCTTTAAACCGAATGAAAATTCATCAGAAAAGTATATACAGTAGAACGGAGGGCACACATTAGCTCATGTCTGTGTTCTAGTAGCTAAACATGACCCTTCCATGTACATTTTAATAATGAGACTGGACTGTTGTGCCAGGCACTCAAGACCCTGCTGGACATAGTCCATCTATCTAACTTTTCAAAATTTATTCCAACATTTTCCTTCTCCCATTCGGTTCCATACTGTACATTGCTTTGTTTTTTTTTCTTTGTTTGAGCACATTATCTTTGCCCCACAGAAATATTTCCACTTCTTAGCAGTAGGTAGGTCTGATAAGATCTTGATAAATGTGCATTGTCTTTTTTGTTTATCGAGGTAGGGTCTCCCTCTAGTCCAGGCTGACCTGGAATTTACTATGAAGTCTCAGGCTGGCCTTGAACTCATGGTGATCTTCCTAAACTGGACCTCCTGGATCTGGGATTAAAGTTGTGTGACACCAACAGGGACCCATGCATTGTCTTTAAGTCCCTTCATACATCCTTTCTCTGCATAGGAAGTAGCAGTTGTGACTTTGACAAGTATTTACTCAAAAGAATGTGTCTATATACAATAAGCTCGTACACACCTATTTATACTCTTGGTTGCCCTCTGAGCCTTACAACAAATGTGTCCCCTCACATGTTGCAACAGCAGGTATATGCAAATCAGGTTGGTGGTCAAGGAAACTTCTTGGAGTTGATGCTAGAGCCAGGGCTTTAATGACAAAGTTAAACTGCAAATGAGGGGACAATAGGTGTGCTGGTAAATGAGTCAGCAATGGAAAAACTTGACTTTTTAAAACATGGGGGTTCCAGGATTATGCCTGCCTCAATAATCGGTAAGGTTAAAGAATGAGGAGATGATTGGTGAAGGATTCCTGTAGGAAGTCACAAAGGACCAGACAGGAGGGAGGAGACCAAAGAGGAAGCTGGTGCCAAGCAGAGTGGACCCTTGCTTCTCTAGTTCTCAGAGACTCTGTCTCACATAGTTTATTCTTGCCTAGCCCTCTACCAGACCATCTTGCAGAAATGAATGCCTAGCTAGCAAAGACATCATGCTGTTAGTCATTGTGCCACTGCCCATGGAAAGCAACTCAAAATGAAATGGGGTTGGTGATGCATTCCTGTAATTGATACCATCTAAGGGTGTCTGGCCCATTTTCTCTGCCGAGTAAAGAATTAAAAGGCAGGAAGATCTTTAAAAGAATAACATTTATTTTAAAGTAATAGGCAAAGAAAGCAGAGAGAGCAGACTCATCTGGGAGGAGGGGATTTCTGGAACTGGTCCAATTCAGTCCTAGTGGGAAATGAAGCTTTCTTGAATGGGGGAAGTCCGCCATCCAGAGAACATGATTGGTCAGTTTAAATGAAGGTGAAGGCACTGGTTGGTCTATGATGGTACTGCACAGGTCCCCCCAAACCCACCAAGCCAGCCCACTGGTGGGAAAATTTACTCAGGCCAGGAAGAAGTGGGGTCACCCCTTCACTATATTGGGATAGAATATAGTTACCTACTTTAGGCCCTTTTTTTCTGTCTGCCTCATCAAGGAAACTCGAGCTCCTATTCATTATCTCATTATCTCAGCATTTGAGAGGTAGAGACAGGAGGATGACAAGTTCAAGATTATCTTCTCTACACAGTGAGTTTGAGGCCAATCTGGGCTAAATGAGATGCTGTCTCAAATTAAAAAAATATTAAAAAGATCAACTCAAAATGAAGAGGTGGCATGTATGAGACCTTTAAGTATGACTGCTCAATATGGATTTTTCAAATAAAAGTTTCTTTATAGTTGACCACTGTAGGAAAACCATGGCTATCTGGCCCAGAGAGATTTTAGGAATTTATTACTAATGATTAACTTAAAATAGTAGAATAATGTATTTTTAACTCTAAGAAAATACGGTCTGGAGGTAAGCTTGTAGTTTTCTTTCTGGGAGTTTGAATTTATGAAAGATGATGCATTATACTTGAAACTAGACAAGCATCCAACAGAGCTAATTAATACTTCCTTTTAATTAGATCTTACGTTCATGGAAGGAATATGACCTGGCAATAATGATCATAAATTATGGAAAAAAGATGTTGGACATCACATCAGGGTGCAGATCTGTATTTGGTTATGAACCTGAAGAAACTGAGGAGGTAACTATATTAATATTTAAAATTTTTAATTAATTATTTTTTTCATATTTATTGTAACTAATTAGATACATTGCAAGTCTTATGGTGATATCCTATTTCCCTACTCCCTGTTCCCACCCAACTGGGGGCCTTCCTATATGGGCTTGCTGGACCAGTCTGTGGGATAGGGAGGTATAGATTGTATCAGAGGTAGCCAGATTTTTTTTTCTCTCTCTCCCCGACCATGGCTCTTATAGTCTTTTCAGCCCCTTCTTCTGCTCAGATCCCTGAGTCATGGTGGGTGAGTTTTAGGTCTCTCTGTAGATCTCTGGTTAGTGGGAGTTTCCACTTGGAGCTCAGGTTCTTGGTTTTTATATGGGATTGCCATGGATCCCAGTTCCACTTAAAGGTTACTTTGCCTCTGAACCAATTAACAAGCTGTTGATTACAACCTATGTTTAGTGCCACTATGGCCTGGGTGAGCACTTCTTGGCGTTACTGGTCTCTACCAGTCTTCATCATTCTTGTGGCATCATTCAGTGTTGTATATCCATGAACTCTGCTTTCTAGAAATATCTAGTCAATTTCCCCTGGCAGCTCATGTAATGCTTTCCAGAACTACACATGCTATCATCTGGGGGCTGGATACCATTCTTGATTAAGCAGGGTCTCAGAGTTGTATGATGACAATCTGTGGTGTCTTCAGCAATAGTCTTTTCTTTTGCCTGAGGCGGGTATTAAGGAGTTTTGACATAAGCGGTCACTTTATTTTTTGTTCCTTCTTTTTACACATAGACTAAGTTGTGTATTTGGGGTTTATTTATCATTGAATATATTAGAAAAATTGATCATTTTTTCAAAATTGATCAGTTTTGTAGGAGGAACGTAATATATCTTTAGTATTTTTTTTACAAAACAACTTATTTTTGGAGGTGTGGTCAAGAATATTCTGGCGTGCTGCACAATCCCTATGACAGGTACTTGACTGCCAGCTGAGGTGAGAGCTTCCTATGTTAGCTAATCATTGGACTAAAAGCCCTTTGAACTGTATTTTGAGTCTAAGATGTTATATTCTGGTCACTGAAAGTAGTAATACATATCAGAACTTTAAAAAATATTTATCTGCAAGCAAACAGAAAGTGAGAGAAAGTGTGTGTGTGTGTGTGTGTGTGAGAGAGAGAGAGAGAGAGAGAGAGAGAGAGAGAGAGAGAGAGAGAGAGAGAGAGAGAGAGAGAGAGAGAGAGAGAGTTAGTTCCAGGGCCTCCAGCTGCTGCAAATGAACTCCAGAAACATGTGTCACTTTGTGCATCTGGCTTTATGTGGGTACTGGGGAATCGAACTCAGGTCATTAGGCTTTTCAGACAAGTGCCTTAACCACCAAGCCATCTCTTCCAGCCCCTTATCATAACTTTTAATCTCATGTTCAAAGTAGATTTTTGAAAGTCATTGTGATACTAATTCCCTTCTTTATGACTGTTAATTTTTGAGACATATTTTTTAATATGTGTTTCCTAAGCATGGGTCTTATAAGAGCTTGTGTTTTATTGCCTTTCCTAGAAACTGTGTGGGCTGAACACTTTCATAGGTCAAGTTTAGAAATGTCAGTTTATTGGGTTTCTTTCTTTTTTTGAAAATGTTATCTATTTATCTATTTAAGAGAAGAAGACAAAGAGAAGAGGAAGAGGAGAGATAGATAGATAGATAGATAGATAGAGAGAGAGAGAATGAATTATAGATGCATGAGCCACTCTATGCATCTGGCTTTATGTGGATACTGGGGAATTGAACCCAGGGCATCAGGCTTTGGGAGCAAGAGCATTTACCCACTGAGCCATCTCTCCAGCCCCAGTTCTTTGGGTTTCTGAGGCACACTAGAAAAGACACAGAGCCCCTTTGCTCCCTTGGGTGAGGTAGTCTCTTGCCTCTCACACTATTGCAGTCGGTTGGCCCTGTGTCTAGCTCCAGCCTATGTGAGAAGCTAAGTACCCACACCACTAACTTTCCATGGAATCATTTGCCAAAAAAAATGCCTCAAGAATCACTGCTCCACACTGGAGGGCCTTTGAAGCTATGATATTTCTTTGGCCAGCCTGTTTTGCATAGAGGGAGTTTTATTTAAATTGGGAGCAGTGTGTGTGTGTGTGTGTGTGTGTGTGTGTGTGTGTGTGTGTGCGCGCGCGCTGTTTTTACTCCATCAGCTAGCCCCTTTTGTCATCCAGACCTTGACTTAAGACTGTCCCTGTGCAGTATTATAGGCAGCTTGGAGCCTCTGGTCCAACAGAAGGTTGTCTCATTTGCTTCTGATGAAGACCATGGGTTCAGCTAATTTGTTAGAGAGGCAGAAATCATTATAGCTGCTAGATGCTAGAAACCTCTTTTAAGCCTAAAAGGGCTTGACATTTTTGTCTTTGATAAGAGGAGACAGTGACAGGTCAGCTCTAGGTCATAGACACAGAATACCAGGTGGGAACCCGAGTGTACACAGGTCAGTCCTTAATCCCCTATTACTGATCCTGCTGGGCTTCAGTGCAAGGCAACATAGCAAAAGCAATTAACTTAGTTGTAAAGAAGCTCCCTGTGGGAAAAAGAAAGAAAGAAAACAATAAAAAGATACATTCCCACAGGCTGTCTGGAGGGTTTTCCTTTTGAGCATTTTTGGAGATATAGCCTGACCTATAGGTGAGGATACTGGAGGAGCTGGCGGCTTAGGTCTGGTGGAGTTCCTGGAGAAGAACTGGAAGCAGTTTGTTTACTTTTCATGGAATGCTTGGTACTGTGCCTGGCTTTTAGTTAGAATGCAGTATCTGTTGTTAATTACTAATTGGTATTGGTTCACCATGCAGGACACAGTTTTATCTTCTAAAGTATAAAAGCATCAGATAAGAAAGTTATTTGAAACTGATAGTTTTCATAACATGTTAAAATACATTCAATGTTTCCAGGGCCCTTCTAAGAAATCTTCAACAAAAGCGAAGAAGCCCCAGCAAGTATTGTTGCCGGAAAAGATAAACGAACAGCTGTCCATGTTGGAGACACACCTACTGAAACTGACAAAGCAATGTAACCTTTTTTCCATCTATATTTCTGTTCAGCATTATGTTTCTTAGAATGAGAAAGTACTTTGTTGAAGAATTAAGATGAGATTAGTATTTGGTAAACCCTTTAAGTATTACACAGTGCTGTAACATTATGTCATTAATCCTAACAATACTTTGTTACTAAGGGATTGGGGAACTGCTTTTTACAGGTGTGACACATAAATATATGTGGTTTATTTAGGTTTACATAGCTGGATTGGACTTGAGCTTGCCTTCCGGTTCTAAAGCAGGGTTTCTCAACTTTGATACTGTTATTTTGGACCATAGTTCTTTGGTCACTGTCCTAGGTACTGAAGGATGTTGGACACAGCCCTGCGCTCCATCCACATACCTAAAGCACAACTTCTCCTTGTAATAACCCCCTGGGAAGTATGTGTATTAGTGGTAGGCAGAGAAAAAGGTTAGGGACGGCCCCAAATTGAGAATTATTGCTCCAAAGACAAATAAATGCACCAGAGAAATAATAGGATAGTGTGATGACATTATCATGTAAGTGATTTGCACTGTGGCAATGAGAGTAGGGAGTAACATGAAAGATTAACTTAATATCAGGTCACTATACTATAGTAAATTCATAATGGACTAATGCATTAATACAGTAATTAGTATTCTGGAGTTTTCTATTGGAAAACTGCATGGAAATTTTATTTAGTTTCTTATGCTTGTTATATTTTAAGAAGCACATTAAAATATTCTTGTAGAATAAGAGAGTACCTATAATATCCCAAGTATGAGGCTCCACACAGGTCCCCGGTTTTCCTGGGAGTCAACTACACTTACAGATCTTCATTCCCCAATCACTTCTCTCACTGCGTGCCTCCGTTAGGGTTTGGTGGTTTACTTTGTTGGTTTTCTTGCATTCTCAATGTTTCCTGCCTGTTTCAAACTAAATTCATTTAACTGAACCCAGTGGCATATTATTATCACAATTAGAAAACCTAGTTTTGGGAAAGCTGTAATTATCTTGTGACATATACAAAAGTACTATTCCTTAAAATGTAAAGCCTTATAGAAGTGTGAATTACTTATTTCATAATGCTAATAAAAATTTTTCTTATTATGAAGTATAATGTAGTATAAAGTATAACACGCTAAACTCAGTAATGAAAACAATACTGTTATTATCATCAGTTTAAATAGGAAAAAGTTTAGACACAGAAATACTAAGTAACTTCCCAAAATATCAGGATTAGAACTTGAGCCCACTACTGAAAGTGGCAGTTCATCCCTCAGTCAGAACATGAGTCAGGAGGGCCACAAATCCCAGGCAGATCTGGGCTGCAAAGTGACACCCCATCTCACAGGAAACAAATGGAGCTTGAGCCCAGCCAGCCTGCCTCCAGTGGCAATGCTGTGCTGCCTTTTTAAGATAACTTAATGGAGATGAGATTAATATAATCAGTATATTTTGGTGGTGGGCCCTTTAAATTTTAGGGGGAAATAATGAAAGGAAATAATCGAGTTCCATTTTAATCATTCTGGGAGAGAGAGAGAGGAGAGAAAGAAGAGTGTGAGAAGTGCAGAAGCTCCAGATGCATGCACCACTTTGTGCATCTGGTTTTATATGGGGACTTGGGGGTTGAACTCGGCTGTCAAAATTTGCAAGCAAAAACCTTTGACTGCTGAGCCATTTCTCTAACCTTTAGATTCTATCTCCAAAATGTAGTATAGTGATACTTTAAGGTACATAAGTCAATATTTATTTGAGTATGCCACTCATTTTTAACTTTAGTCTCTCCAAAAGCCTTTACTTTTGGATACTTAGATCAGAAAATAACCTCGTGCTTACTAATCTTTTAAATCTTAGACACTACTGCAGAACTCTCGGGAACAGAGGACCCTATATTCCTTTACCCTGTGGTTTTAAATTGGACCGTGAAAGGCGCTGTAAAAGAAGGTAGGTGAGCTGAGTGAGCACATGTCCCCTAAGCCCTGAGGATTGATTATGCAGTAGATCTTGCTTCTCCTGTATGCTTCAAAATCCCCATCCTTCTCAGCAGACTTCTTCACATTCATACCCATTGAGAATAATGCAGATTCTCACAAGTGTATGTCTGGAAAGAAACCGTTAGTGCTTGGTTATTTTGGTAGTGAACAGTAGTACTGTGAAGCTTGCAAAATTGATGTCATTGAAAAATGCATTAGTAATGTTAAAGTTCAAGTATGAAGAGACAGCAGCATTATTGTTTGACTCAGTGAAATATAATAAAATTAAAGATACTGAATTATGAAATGATCAGCATTTCTTCCCAGTTAATCATATATTACAAGCAGCTTCACTTAAATCTTTCTAAACATGGAAGTTTTAAGAAAATAAACAAAATATACACTTTAAAGGATTATCTGCTGTTAGAAGAACAGTTCATCCAACATTTACTCCTGCGATGTTTCAAGGTGAGAAATCAAAAATGTAGGCTGACCAGCCTGCCTGTTGTATCAGGAAAGCTGCTAGCACTATTAATAACCTTTTATCTCCAATAACCGGGTATATTGGTGATTGTACAATGAGTTTCCTTGTTTTTATAGTTATGAAATTTAAGCAAAGACCTAGATTCCTGGAATTTTTTACACAAGTTATGCTTAAATGCATGAATGATGAAAAATTTCACCTTGTGGTGGAAATAGCATCTCCTGTTCGTGACTTCTTAAAAAGGTACTTAACAGTATTTTGTAAATGTTCACCACTTTGGGATAAATGAGCCACACTGTCATTTTAAGATATGTAAGACATGCAAAAGTGGATGGGGTATACACCATTTTTACTTGGTTCATGGAGATTTATGCCTGGATGGGTAAAACAATAAAACAGGAGGGTGGAGAATGAAGCTGTGGAATGCTGTCTTCTAGAGGAAAGTTTGCTTCACTTGTGAACACAGAGCAGACGTAGTTTCCAGTGCAATTGAGCCTGTCTATCCATATTTCAACACAGATGAAAGAGGGCTCCTGAGACCCCATGCCTCGCACAGTAAGGAGTGGGAGAGGCAAAATCAGGACCGTAGTAGTGTAGTCGCTGATGGGTTTCCCATTCTCCAGTAAATCACCTCCCACCCATGATTAAGCAAGTGACTCTAACTAAAGTGAGTGGGTAAAAACTAGACAAGGTAGAGAAACAGGATGGAACCTAGTGGGAAGAAGAAAGGTTTTAATGGAAGGGAAAGGGAGAAGAAGAGAAGGTAAATGGGTGTGAGCCCACTGGAGTTCATGAGTGAGAAAATAACCTTTACTGTTCCAGAGATGTACTGGGCGGGAGGAGTTTAGTAAATGTTGGTAGTGACTGGGAGCTTGCCCAGGAGGGACCCAAGACTGCACTCAGCTGGAAGCTGTTGTAGGTTTTGTCTCCACTATAAAGGGAAGTAGCTGTTCACCCCACGCCCTGCCTTCCATTTCTCCTTTTCCTAAGGACACATCAGCTCTCGTGTAATGTTCTCCCCCCCCCCCCACTCCTGACACTTTGCTCTTAAGAGGTCAGCTACTCCTGGATAAACAAAGATCACTGTCTAATTTATCCACATGACACAAACAGTTTTTACATAATTTCAGCAACAGCACATTCATTAGTGATTTTATTACTTTGGGGTGGTCTCACACAAATTTTGCATATTTTTAATTGATATTTTTCTATTTTGTATTAGGAGGTATGCGTCCCTAATTGGAATTAAAAAATTAAGATATAAGGACAGTGCTTCGTACAAAAATATGGGCAAAGCTGTCAAGAAGTACAGAGTCATAGTAATAGAGACCAAAATAGTAAGTTTTCTATGTGTTTTAAAATTTAAGTAAAATTGAGAAATTAATTAATCATAAATCTACAGATAATTCCAACTTATTATAAAATAAAACAGGAAGAAAGAAATAGCAGTAGGCCTAATTATATGATTCTGGAATATATTATAAATGGTTAATATATTCTTTTAAAATTATTTATTTGTTTATTTGCAAGGAAAGGAGAGAGAGAGAAAGAGAGAGATGGAGGGAGGGAAGAAGGGAGGGAAGGAGAGAGAGACACACAGAGAGAGAAAATGATGGACATTCCACATTCCAGGGTCTTTGCCACTGCAAATGAACTCCAGATGCATGTGCCATCTGCATCAGGCTTTTCATGGGCACTGGGGAATCTAACCTGGGTTGTTAGGCCTTGCAGGCAAATGCCTTAACAGAAGAACAATTTTTCCAGCTCTTAATATATTATGTAGATGTTTTTATCTTCAGAACTCTTTGCTCATAGGGATCCTTCTGTTACTTCTGATAGCAATGCTAATAGAAAGGTTAATAGAGAAGCCATTGTGTTTCAGTGCCAGGAGGTAGGCAGCTCAGTACGAGGAAGTTTTATTTTCATGGTCTACATTTAATTTGTAACCTTTTTTTTTTTAATCTTTTCCATTAAGAGTTCAGATGTGATACCAAGAAAAAGGAAGAAGGAAAGTTTAAAAGATTTTTATTTGAAGAATCCATCTATTTCTGAATTGGCAAAAAGTGAAAGGTATTACCAAGTTAATTCCATACAAGCTTAATGGAAGGTTACTAGGTATTGAGCATTCATGTCGGTATTAAGGATATACTTGAAAACTTGCCACATACAATGATAATTTTCAAAGACATACTAATGACAAGACTATAGTAATCAAGTCAATACACAAATGAAATACTTCAAACTTTTGTGAATAGGTGATACACTGTCACCAAAGCTGGGAGCCATTGCTTAGATGTGTGGTCAGGTGGCCAAATTGTAAATAATTTTCACCTTTTTTCAGAGGACCTAATTGTTTTACATTATAGTAGGCACATATGTGGACATATTTATGTGTACAATATGCTAATTCAGTATACATACATAATGTATAATGACCAAATGAGGGTAACTAGCATTTCTATCTCAAACATTTGTCATTTCTCTCTCTTGGGAACTTTAGTTATTTTAAAGCATTCATATTGTAGATCATCATACTCTATGATGTTCTGGGACACTTGAGAAGGCTCTTCTCGTCTGGCTGTATTTTAGCACCTGCCATCTAGCTTCTCTGTATTTCCTCTCTCTGACACCATCCTGAGTGACCAGTGCCCTTCTCTCCCCATCTGCATGATCCACTGGTTTCCCTTCCACACTGGAGTGAGAGCATTGGTGCTTGTCTTTCTGTGCCTAGCTTATTTTACTTAATGTGACAGACTCTAGTTCCATGTATGTCTGAACAAATGACAGGATTTCATTCTCTTTTAAAAGTGGTGGAGCAACACTCTGCTGTAGAAACATATACCACATTTTCTTTACACATTCATCCACCGATGGACATGTAGGCCAGTTCTGTACCTGGCTTATTGTAAGCCATGTTGCCATGAACACGAGACTGCAGATGTATCTTTGGTGTATGGTCTTTGATGTGTCTTCAATTTAACATATGCATAATGGGCACATTATTAAGTAGTGAGGCTACTGAATCACGTGGTCGGTTTGTTTCTGAGGAGCTTCCATGCTGTGTGCCATTATGGCTATACCACAGGCCTAATGTTCTTAATCATAAAATGTCACAGCAAAATGTTTCGTTTCTAATTTTTCACTGAGGGTAACATTTATTATTTGTGCACTTTACCACATGAAAGTCACACTTAAAGGAAAAAAGAGGCAGCGGGGGAAATAATACAGAATAGAGAAGATGGGTACTGAAGAGATGTAGTGGTACAATACTACTACTTTCCTTCTGGCTTTTGTTTCGTTAAAATAAAGGGATGCTTGGTAAGTTAATTCCACAGTCATGACTTACCCGTTGTTGAGTCTGGGGGGCTGGGCCTCCGTGGCAGTGGACTTGTGAGGGTGCCATCTTGAAGCAACACACTGGGCAAATGTAGCATGAAGCACTCCCGACTTGAAGTGAGAAGCTCAGAACTTGACTGTGAGCATTCTGCTTAGTAGCCAATCCAGTGGGAATTCACCTGCTGTGTCGGACTCACTGAAAAGGTGAGTAGCTGTAAACCAGTAAACTTGTTTGAATTTTCTTTTCCATTTTTTTTCTCGTTTTCTTTCTTAGCTAACAAAGAAGTAGGTTTTGGTTAACCCTCCCCACTCCTTTCCTCTCCTCTATCTCCCTCCCAGCACCTCCCCCTGTAAAGCTGTCCATCCCCAGGATGCTGTCTCTGCACTTACGTATCTACTACCCCTCTCCTTTAAAACCCTCCAGTTTCTATTGTTATGAACACACATTTATTATTCTTATAATTTTTGTGTATCTTTTGTTCTTCATATAATGTCACTATTATTTTGATCTTTGTTTCCACCCTGTAGGTATTAGAACAGTTCTGCTTTCCATCTCTTTGCACTAGCCTATTATCTGCTTGGTTGCTCCTTAATCTTATGATGGAATAGTTCGATGGCACCGTTTATGAAGTGGTTTATTATTTTGTGTCATTGTTACCTTTAGCAAATATTCATGCATATGTTTTGGGACCCCTTTTCTATTTTATTAGGTACCATTAGTCTGTTTATGTACCTCTGAGTTAATAACATACCACCATAGTGCTTTTGCTTTAAATTTAAACTCACTGTCTGTAGAAAGTCTCTCTAGCATGTGCATTCCTTTGTGCAAGTCTTGGATAATCTACAGAATACTATGGAGAGCTGGTTGAGTAATAGAAAAAGTTCTATTGTGAATGCGATAAAGATATAATAGAGTATATATATATATATATATATATATATATATAGTGGCTTAGGAAGTTCTGTTTGTTTTTTACAATATTGACTTTTTCTATTACTAGACAGACCACATTCTTTCGTCTTATAATATCTTTTAATAAGCTTCTGTGATTCTCTGCCTAAATGTATTACATATCTTTTATTAGCTACATCAAGAACTATTTTGTATGCACTTTACAATTATGCTTTTGATTTTTTCTTTTGTAGAAATATAATAGAGTTTGGTAGTATTATCTAAAAACCTTGATAATTTATTCATATGTGCCATGTTTTTATGGGTTTGTGTAGCCTTACTGTGTACAGATAATGAGAGTTTTGCTTCTCATTTTCCTGTCTAACTTATAAGCTAGGACCTTAAGTTTAACCTCAAATATATTGTGATGTGGACATACTTGTAACATGCATTTAAGAATACTTTTTTATTTTCTGATAATCGAATATTTATATGAATTTATAAGCAATTGACCTCATGAGCCCTTCACCTAGTTTCTAAGGGAATCTCTGGAACTCTTTGACAATGCTACAGATCTAGAAATTAACAGTGATTCGGTACAATGACTTTATTCAAATCACAGCAACTTTATAAATCTGTATATGTGTGCATTTAGTTGTACTCAATTTCTAGAATGCCATAATGATAGTTATGTTTGCTGGTATACCTTACATTAAGAACTTCTCACATTATAGGGGACACATTACCCACTCCCTATAAGCTGTCACCACCTGGCCATCTGTCAGTACCTTATGAAGAAGACGTCTGCCCTTTCATCCACTCTCTGAACTCTCCTATGCTTAATGGCGGTGGTTGGGACCCTGTGGGCTCTTCTTGGCCTCTTCAGAAGAATTGGTCTCCTCAGAGAGGGCCAAGGTTAATTTTTGATTTGGAAATTACATTTTTAATTTTCAGAATAATTATCTTAATAACTCAATTTTTTGGAAATCATTTTACATTTCACTAAAACAACCAAACAACAATACAAAGCCCCAGAAACCTTGAATGAAAAAATTGTTAATAAAATACAACATATTCAGAACTGAATGATAGTATAAAAAATGCTTTCTTGCCAAGCATGAAGACCTGAGTTTGTATCCCCAGAATCTTCATAAAAGCCTGGTGCAGTAATTGCAGCATTAGGGAGCCAGAGCCAGGAGGATTCCTAGCTTGTCTGAGTGACACAGTGAGCTGTAGGTTTCATGAGAGAACGAACGTGTGTCAAAAATAAAGAGACTGCTTGAGGAAAACACCACTCCCAACATTGTCCTCTGGTCTCTACACACCTACACACATATGTGCACAAATACACATATGCCCACCACACATATGTACACACATATGTCAAAAGATGCATGTTAGAAGGAAGCTTCTCTCTGCCATCCTTTCTTCCTTACTTGTCTGCTCCTTTATTACATCTGTAAATCTTCTTCCCTCCCTTCCTCCCCCCTCCTTCCCTTCCTCTTTTTCCTTCTCTGTGTGTGTGTTCATCCAGATTCAGAACTATTTCTTGTAGAACATTGATCCTCAAACTACAGCAGCACAGCCTGGAAATGAATGCCTGGAGGCTTTGTTACAAAGAGAGCAGATTTCTGGGTGCAGTCCAGGGGTTTTCCAGTATGACAGGAAGAAGAGAAAGAAAGAAAGAAAAAGCAATAATTTCCAGCAAGTTTACAAATGACACAGATCCTTTTGTGGTCCAGCGAACACTTTGAGAGCTCCTATAATGGGGCAGAGTACTTCACCTTGCCTGCTGGGATCTGGCTTTGTTTTACATTGTTGCTGTTTTAACCTTCTACAGTAGCAGTCAGGTAGAATGGCACCAACCAGTGGTGCAGCACCATCACCCACAGTACAAAATAACTGATAAATGGTTCTGAAGAAATTTAGCTATGCCCTCAAACAATTGTCTAACAATAAAAACAGTTGGAATGAGTCTAATTTTGATAGGAATAATCATTTGAGAATTAAATATGCATTGTATTTAAAGACTAAACTATTACAGTACTCAGGATGCTGAGCAAGAGGTGGAGGCTAGCCTGGGCTACATAGTGAGAGATTCTGTGTTAAAAAAAACAACAAACTCAAACCCAAATTTGAACTATTATCTAAAATTTGAATGTTGTATTTTTCTGAAGTATATTGAATAGATGTACTTATGAAGTAATTTTTATATTTGACTGAAATTTTATTTTCTCTAGAGCACATTAGGCAAAATTTTGCTCTATTGTTTTTTTCCTCAAGGACCAGTAACAGAGGAAGGATTTACTGGTTGAATATTGGAACTAGTTGATGAGTGTGAGCACTGCATCATAATTTACTTGTTGAATCCCAGTGGCCTTTTGGTTATGGAAGAGCAAAGCTCTGGGTTGAGCGGAAGCCCGGGAGAGTCTTGAAGGCAGTCTGTGGAGCCTTGGTCCCTGCATCTTCTTTTCCACAGTTCAGCCTTGAGGAAATTGTGAATAAGCCAGATACAGTGGCATAAGGGCAGCCCCAGTGACTTCTTGATGTATTTTGTGCAAATTAGAATTGTTCATCTTTATTACATATTTGGAAATTTTTCTGTAATTTCTGAACTTTTTTCTCTTTCGGCAGAAACAAGAGACCTGATGTTAGAAAAATAGCATTTCGAAGCCTGACAGATAACTTGAATCCTATCCTATTAAATTTTATCCGAAGAAAGAGGTTTCATCAAATATTTCTTGAAGAGCTACCTTGGAAAGCTCAGATGAACCTATACCTGGCGAGCGCACACTTCCACTTGTTTTTACAAAAGCTAGGGGAACGTACAAAGATGAAATTTTGTGCATCCCATTTGGTGGTCAGGTAGAGTATGTCCTTGGTAAATCACGTTTTATTGGTCTCATGAACCTGGCTTGTATTGAATACTCCAGGATCCAATGTTGGTAACAGCTTAGCGAGGTTACTGAATGCACATTGGCCATCATTGTGTTTCTTAATTTATTTATGTCGGAATCATTTCCAAATGAGTGCCAGATTGTAATTTGTATGTGTGTATATGTATGTGTGTGGGGGTGGGTGGCGGGTGGGTGTGTAGGCCAGATGACAACCTCAGATGTCATCCTCATGAACATCATTGACTTCCTTTGACACAGGGTCTCCTATTGGCCTGGAGCTCACCAAACGTGGTAGACTAGCTAGCTGACCAGTGTGCTCCAGGAATCCTTCTGTCTCTGTCCCCCAGTGCTGGAATCACAGGTGTGTGCTATTATGCAGCACTGAGGCTGGCTGGCTGGACAGCTCCAGGACAGCTTAGGCTACAGAAAGAATTGCAGGACAAAAATAGCAGCAATTAGCTTGGCAGAGGTGATGTCAAGAAAGAAGAAAGCTTCCTCCCTGTTCTCTGAACACTGGGGAGTCTTGTTTAGCTTTCAATCACATTTTGCCATCTATGCATGATCCTTTGATAGCAGAAGAACACAATGAGAAAGTCATGTCAGGGTAACTTGCTGCTAACTGATTTTACTAAAGCTGTTGATGCATGCTCAGTGTGAAATTTTTATGCCTACTACTCAGACTTTAGTTTTTTTTAAATATATATATATATATATATATATATATATATATATATATATATATATATATATGCACACACACAAAGAGAGAGACAGAGACAGAGACAGAGAGAATGGGCATGTCTGGTCCTCCAGCCGCTGCAAACAAACTCCTAATGCACGTACCACTTGTGCATCTGGCTTTATGTGGGTATTGGGGAATTGAACCAGGTCATTTGGCTTTGCAGGTGCCTTAACCGATGAGCCATCTCTCTAGCCCCAGACTTTAGTTTTAAAAATGTTATTTTGCAAGCACTCATTCCATTTCATTTTTTTATAGCACTGGGGGTTGAGCCCAAGGCTTTTCACACGCTACTTGTCTTAGTTACTTTTTCTGTTACTTTGATGAGATAGCCCTACAAAAGCACGTAAAGAAGACTGGGTTTATTTTGTCTCAGAATTTGATGGCATGGTCTGTCATGGAGCAGAAGCTGAGGTAGCAGGGCACACTGCATGGAGAGTCAGGAAACGGAGTGATGACTGCTGGTGCTCAGTTGCCTTTCTGTGCTGCTCAAAATTCCTAGTTCATGTGACTGAATCACCCACATTTAGAGTAGGTTTTACCATCTCAATTTACTTAATCTAGAAAACCTCTCACAGCTGTGCCCAGAAATTTGTTTCGATGGTGATTCTAAATCCCTTCAAGTTAACAAGTGAGAGTAACCAGAAGTCATCCTGGCAACGTGCTCTACCACAGTGCTATCTCGCTAGTCCAATAGGATGGTTTGAAGTTGATGTAAATTTATACTTTAGAGCTCAGAGTGAGTCCAGATCTTTCACTCTCATTTCAAGGATATTTTCAGGGAAATAAGTATTAGTACATTAATGTTAAAATTCCTAAGAGCAAAGTTACATTGTATTGATTTAAAAGTTAATGTGAAATGTTGGGCTTTGATTAAATGCCAAAATAATTTATGGTATAAAATTTGAGAGAATCCCAAATATTTCAAAAGTTAAAAAATGTTGCACTTAACATATCTAATTCAATTTTGCTTAAATTGCTTTTTATGCATTATTTCCTCCCTTTCAGTTTCCGATCGTGTGATCCGAATCTGTTCTCATTGTATAATTCAGGAACAGTACTACCAACAGCAAAATTGACAGCTGACAATTACAAAGCAATGCTTGACTTCCTGGCTGCAGTTAGACAAAGAAAGTCTAATATGCCATCTCCAGGTAAAATAAATATGTTGATTTACTATTGCATTGCCTCTAGATTTTAATTTACTGACATAATTCCTATGTGATTGCACACACATGTATGCACACACATACACACACCAAGCTACAGATGTGAACATGCCGTTTTCAAAAAACCCAGCAGTTTATTGGTGTTGTTGAATTTTGATAATTTTTAGGAAACTGTTTACCTTGCTCTATTTAAAAAATTCTGTATTTTGGTTTGGGGAGATGGCTCTGTGTGCAACATACTTGCTATGTAAGCATAAGGACCTGAGTTCAAACCCTCAGCACCTTTGTAAAAAGCCAGGTTCAGCAGTGTGTCTGTGATCCTGGTGTTGGGGAGGCAGAAAGAGGAGGATCCCCAGAGCTTGCTGCCTAGTTTGTCTAGCAAACTGGTGAGCTCAAGGTTTGGTAAAAGATCCTGATGTGAAACCTTAGATGGAAAGTAATTGAAGAAGACACTTGACATTGACCTCTGACATCACACACATGTGCTTCTATAACGGGGTGATCTGGGGGTTAGAATTTAGATAATGCCCAGCAAAAATTCCAATACGCCCCAAAATTTAAGGAGTACCTGAGTTCTTGTCTACAAAGTTAAAGACTTAAAATCATAGACAACAAGATAGTAAGGTATAGAGGGAGACTGTATTATTTAAGGGAACATTGGGAGTTACAGAGTTCTCCAGACACAAGTATGGGGAAAACACATGTCAGAGAGTTTAACAAAACTTATGCTGTTCAGCTAAACAAGCAGAAGAAGAAGAGATAACAGAGGGATCCCATCATGAGAAGGAGAGGTTCATGAGGGAAAAAATCTGGAGCCTTCCCCCACCCCAGCTAAGGTAGGCCTAACCTTCCTAAGGCCAGGAGATTCAGAGGTCCTTCTGTTAGCCTGGCATGTGGAGGAGAGAGGGCTTTCTTCTAGAAAAGTTAATTTAAGTTTTTTCCAGGTGAGTCAGAGAGACAGCTGATTGGTTTATATCTGACCAATCAGTTTTAACACCTAGGTTTTAGCTCTAGATAGACACCTCCCACTCAAGGTGGGGGGCTGTTTCTGGAGCTGCATGAGCCGTCACACTCCCATACCTACAAACATGGGTGCACAGATGCATACACGTTTTAGTTGTTCTTCAGATATAATGTTCTTTTGTTAAATATCAGTAGCCTCCAATGGTTCAAGACAGGTGAAGACTTGTGAATAGGTGTATTATTTTAGCGGAAGATAATTTTCAAACATATTTCATGCATGCATTGATATTAACAAGCACAAAACTAGTTGTAGTAGCTGATTTTGAACTTAGGGCAGTTCACCATTGCCCTACTGTCTCCAGTTATCACCTTCTGTTAAAGCTCACTACAAGATGAATGAGATGATATTCGGTGACAAGACCAAGAAGGGCTGTGATATGGTCTGGTATCCAGGGACTTAGAGGTGCAGAGATACAGGTAAATTAGTTTTTAGATCTGGACGCTGTGCTGATATCTCTTGTTTGGCTGGTTTTATTTATAATTCTTTCCTGCCCAGATGATAGAAACTGAACACTATTCCTAGCCAATAGGAATTCCTGTCTTGACCAGCACCCATATGAATAAATATTTATTTCTAATATGTATATGTTTTAAAAACTCACAAAGGCTGGGAAAGTGGCTTTAGTAACTGCTTAGTTAGTTGACCTGAGTCAAATTCCCAGTACCAACATAAAAGGCTGGGCATGGTGGTGGGAACCTATAATCCCAGCTCTGGGGAAACAGAGACAGAAGGATCCCTGGGGCCCACTGACCAGACATTCTAGCCTAATTGGTGAGCTCTAGACCATGGAGAGATCCTGTCGTAACATAAAAGGTGGATGGTTTCTTGAGGAAGACCCAAGACTGTCCTATGACCACTATATGCACACATACACATGTGCACACACATTGTTATATGTGAACATTTACACACACACACTTCATATAAAGATTTTAGTACTGGTATTTAACCAGTATGTAATTTATTGCTGATCAGGGTTCTTGGTTACCTAGTTAAACTGCCCCAGTAGCATTGATTCATGTTGAGGTATTTGACATGCTTCTAATACTTTTAGGTATAGTTCTGGAATTTGCACAGCATATTATGCATACTGGATTAATTGAAGTAAATTCCTTACACATAGACTCTGATTTTATATGTAGAATGTAACACTCACCTTGATATTGGAAATAGGCTGTTGTGCTATTGAGCATTGCTATCTAGTATAGAGTTGGAAGAGAAATGGATGGCTGGAGAAATGCCCCTGGGTTGATGCCATGGAGGAATGGGAATGAGTGGCCAGGGTCACTGCACAGCCAAACTTGCTGAGTGTGTAGATCCTGGAACTGGCCTGCTTAGCAGAAAGTTAAGGAACAGTGGGATCCCATCATTGTGTTCCCAAGACATGTTCATTCCTCCCTTGGCATTGTTCCTTTTTCCCTCTCCTTTGCCTGAAATGTTATTTCCTTACTTCCTATAAGGCTAAACCATGCCCATCGTCTTCATTTCTTTGGAAATGTCCATTTCTCTGGAAACCTCCCTCGGTTCACTGTGTCTCTAATGCCTCTACACTTTCAACAAGTTGACTTGGCATTTGTTATCATTCAATGTTTATTATTTATGTTTGCTGGAACTTAAATCCATGTTTTTAACAATGCTATACTTTATTTCTCTATTATAGATGCTGAAGAATTTTCTGCATTTTGGAATGTCAAGTCCAATGAGGAAAATATTTCCAAGACAGAAACACAAATGCTTTGTGACTCAGACTCTGAATTAGGTTTTAAAATGAACACCAGAGACAAAGAGCGAGCCTTGAGCTGGGGGATGGAACACTTCATGAAGATATTCCTATGTTGCAGGAGAGCCATGGTAATGTGAAACTTTCCATCTGCTCCTATGCTACATATCGTAGTCAGTCACACCCCACTGGGATGAATCTCCAAACCAGGCACAGTTTTGGGGAGGAAATATTTATTTATTATATATCCAAAAATATTTATTGAAATAACAGATCCAGGGGAAGTAAGGAAAGGCTGCTCCCCTTACACAGATCCAAGCAGAGACCAAGGCCCAGCACCTCCAGAAGCAAGCAAGCACACTGTAACACTGTAACTGGCAAAACAACAGGATTGCCAGACTTGGGTTCTGGCTGCTGTTTTGCATATGAATCCCTAGAATTTTGCATCCAATTTAGAAATACCTCAGGGCCAGACCCCAGGAGGTCAGGCCAAAGTGACACCTCCTCCAGCCAGGAGGCTGGAGACAATTCACAATTATAATAAACATAATAATAATAAATTCAATTGGAGGACATCTATTCAAACTATCACATTACACATATACATAAATTTTGACCCATAACTTCAGGCATGGAAGACATGCTGAGTTTATTTACTTCTTGTGGACAGTTTTAGTTTGGATGAGGCCTCTTCTCGCCAGATCTTGCCTCAGCCACTTTAGAGGTTTGCCTGCCATGGTACTGAAGTCCTTAAGTGTTGTAAGCTTGCTGGGCAGAGGATGTGTGCTCCTTTTATTATCTATCATCTTTGCCTCAGAAACTAGGAAACCTTTGTTACCATCCATGAAGTTCCCATGACTATGCATGTTTCTTGGCGGCTTTTGTGCTGTGTGCAGGACCCAGGAGTCTCAATGATGCCAGTTTCCTCTCCGGGATCTTGATGACTCCTGGAGTATATAACTATAACTTTCTTTCTCTCCTGCACCACAGGAGAAGATCTTTGCAAGCTAAAGAAAGCCTTGTTCTTGCCCCAACCTCCTGGTTCCATTGTCCATGCATACCATCTTGCCAATGATGTTCTCTCTTCCACCTTAGAAATATTGTGTAATAAATGTTAACCTTGAATTTTGAATTATTAGCCATGAAAAGAGTAGTTTCTGTTTTTCTTATAGCATCATAAAACACCTTAAGAGTCAAGGGCATTTCTATTTTTTTCTAAATAGGAACACTCAAGTTTCCTCTATGGAGTGGACAGAGTGATTTTTACACAATGCCAAATAATTCCTGGCATCCCATCTTGACTGTGACCATGTATCTCCATCCTCTTCCATCATCTCCATCCTCCTCCATCATCTCAACCCTCCTCCACCATCTCCACATTCCTCCATCATCTCCATCCTCCTCCATCTTCTCTACCCTCCTCCACCATTTCCACATTCCTCCATCATCTCCACACACCTCCATCATCTTCACCCTCTTCCACCATCTCCACCCTCCTACATCATCTCCACCCTCTTCCTTCATCTCTACCCTCCTCCATCATCTCTACCCCCTCCATCATCTCCACCCTCCTCCATCATCTCCATCCCCATCATCTCCATCCCCATCATCTCCACCCTCCTTCATCATCTCTACCCTCCTTCACCATCTCCATCCTCCATCATCTTTACCCTCCTCCATCATCTCTGTCCTCCTCCATCATCTCTGTCCTCCTCCATCATCTCTGTCCTCCTCCATCATCTCTGTCCTCCTCCATCATCTCCACTTTCCTTCATGATCTCCACTCTCCTTCATCATATCCACCCCCTTCATCATCTCCACCCTCCTCCATCATCTCTACCCCCTCCATCATCTCCATCCTCCTCCATCATCTCCATCCTCAACCATCTCCACCCTCCTCCATCATGTCTACTTTCCTCCACTATATCCACCCTCTATCATCTCCAATCTCCTCCATCATCTCCATCCTCCATCTTCTCCACCCTCATCCATCATCTCCATCCTCCTCTCATGAGCCTGTGGTCTCTGAAAGAACTGAGCCCTTGTCACCACGAGAAACTCAATCTTCTTGCTCCTGATTTTGTGTCCACTCTTTGCTCACAGTTTCAAAGCCACTAAACCTGCTTCTTCCTTCCCAGTCTTCATGTCACCTTCCACCCTTTATGCTGCTTTCTTGAGTCTCCAGTTCTCCCCTATTGCCAACACCCCAGCCCCCTTCTCACAGTTCGCTCATGTCAGCATTCAGGCCCCTGTGTACATGTCACCTCCTTAGAAAGGATGTCTTTCCTGACCCCCAAACAATATTCAGCATGTCAGGTTCTCACCTACTTTGATTTATTTTTCCATTTAAAATATATAATTCTCTGAAATCTCACTTTTTTGAGGTATGGACTTGCTCTAGCCATGGCTGACCTGGAATTCACTATGTAGTCTCAAAGTAGCCTCAAACTCTCAGTCATCTTCCCACCTCTGCCTCCCAAGTGCTGAGATTAAAGGTGTGTGTCATCATGCCCAGCTGAAATCTCAATTTTGTCAACTTTCTTAATGTTGGTATTCTATAAATGGAAGCAGCATGAAGGAAGACCAGTTGTTCTTGCACACTGCTATGTCCCCAGCATCCACAATGATGGGATTGGGGGATTCAGACCACTAGTGTGCAAACTCAACTTGGCCACTTGGTGGATGGATGACTGTGGGCAAGACTGCTCCTGTTTCCTCATTGTTAGAGAATAGGTGCATACCTTGCCTGCTTCCCAGGACTGTTGTTGGAGTCAAATGAGAAATGAAAATAGATTCAGCCACAGTGTCATAGGACATAGTACATAGGAGGGTGCATAACCAATGGCACTGGTTGTTTTTATTAGTTGCATATATGTTTTGAAGAAACTCATATATTTCAGACATCTCTAAGGTTCGGCTCTTTGAGGTTTTGCATGTCGTGTTGTTCTTAGGTTCTAGCTCACCGTGGCGGCTACTGGACCCTGCTGCAGAACTGCTGTCGTGCCTTCTGGAACTACTCCCAGGAGCTACAAATAATTCTTAAACAGGCGGTGGATTTTTACAAAACATTTCCTATTAGCCAGGATGGCTTCCTCTGCGCCTCTGTTTCACCATTCAGTATGGGAGCAGAATTACTTATTGACATGTTAATACACCTGCAAAATACCAATTCTATTAACGTAAGGGCATATTGGTAATTATTTTTATTGTATTCAATTAATAATGTCTTTTATCATGCAAGTTGGAGTAAGTTGAAATGGATATTTTTCTTGAGTTCCCATTGCGTTCATCCGTGTCTCATTTTCTTCTCATTATCATCTTGTTCACAGCACATAACTTGAATTAATGTTAATTAAAAATATTTTAGCCTGAAAATTCAGTTTGGAAGAAAAGGAAAGAAACAAGTACTGAGTTCCAGCACCTATATGAATTAACCTTAGTGCATTTATTCACACGATAGTCTTTTTGGCACATAGAGAAGAAATGGATTACAAGAAAGAAGACAGAATCTCAGTTTATGTTTATTCCACTGTGTCATCTGTCTCTGTTCTACTGCCTCAGGTGCTAGAATTTGCAGCTACTTAATATTACCACACCAGGATTGAAATTATGGAAATAAGCTGGAAATAATACAAAGGTAACATAAACATATTGAAAAGTAGTAAACACATAAACCATAAGGCACATGGAGGAAAATATATAACAACATCACAAAAAACAAAGTGTGAATGAAACTAAACTATTACAAGTTTCATCCCCTTTATATTAACTTTAAATAGAATGATACTGATTAAGAATGCATCTAGTAGTCCCCAGAGTAACATCAGCAACAAAAGCTATAGCTAAAAATGTAATAAAGTAAAGGGTAAGAAGAAATAATAATCACTTAGAGGAAGAAGGAGACAAGGAACAGAGGAACAAACATGAACAAAAAAATTGAAAATAAATAGCAAATATCAAAACTAAAGGGTCTAAGGAGATGGCTCAGTGATTAAAGGTAAAAGTGATTGCTTATAAAACCTGCCAGCACTGGTTCAATTTACCAGCATCCATGTAAAGCTGCTTGCAGGCTAGCCTCATGTACAGCATCAAGAGACCCAGTCTCTCAAAGAAAGAAAAGTTCATATCTCTTCTGCTCTTCACATACATGCCTTGTAAACCTACCCCATACATACCTCTCTCTCCCTGTGTCTCTCTCACACACACAACTAAATGAAAATAAATATAAAGTAAGTCAACCATTGCATTAGGGTTCTCTAGCAGAATAGAACCAACAGAATGAATTGTAGTTTAAAAAAGAAAGGATTTATTGAATTAGCTCATGGCAGTCCCATAATTTCTGTCTGTAAGCCCAAGAGTCAAGGAACGAGTAGCTGCTGAGTCCATGTGGCTGGATGCTTTAGCAGTCCTAATCCAGCACTGAAGGCCTAAAGGCTTCCTAGGGAGCCACTGGTCTTCACTCCAGGCTGGAAGGCTGAGGAAACTTCTTCCCCATGCTGGCAAAGAGATGCACAACAAGCACCAGCAGCCAGGCAAGCAAGGAGGCAGGAAGAGAAAGATTTCTTTCCCCTTTATGTAGCTTTAGGGCAGGGTCTTGCACCCCTATGCCAGACTTGTTGGCTTCCTGAGTCTCTGGAATTTACTTCCTGCACTACCCTCTCAAGAAGGGATGTTCCTTTATAGATTCCCCAAGTTTCCTTACATCCTGCTCCCTACTGAGAGGGCAGCCTTTCTGTGCCAACATCAGAGATCTACCCCAGATTATTAAAAAGATCAACAACAAAGCCTAACTATCACAACCATATTAATAACTATTTTAAACACGAATTGGATAAATACCCAAATTTAAAGGTACAGATTATCTGGGTAGAAAAAGACATGTATTCTTGTCCACAAGAGTGACATTTTGTATATCAAGAAACAGATAGTTTGAAAATAAAAAAATATGGGAAGAGATATACCATTAAAATATCAAACATGAAAGGGTAAAATAATTATAGAAGAAACTTTATGATGGTGTAATGATAAAGGAAACAAAGTAAAAATAGACAAATTTGCAGTAAAGTAAAAATAGGCAAATTTGCTAATTTCAAGGCTTATTAAAGCTTTAGTAAATAGGAATATGTCAAACTACAAAGATCCTGTCCAGCAAAGAGAACAGCAGAATGAAGAGACAAATTCTAATCAGATTGGACATTTATCCCTCACCATTTATAGAATGTAAGTCAGTAGAGAAATAACAATAACTTAGGAATGCAGTCAGCAAAGTCAAGACTGGTTTCTTCAATAACAAAAATAAAATCAAGTTTTTTTTAAAAGGGGTTGGAATCCATAGATTAAAAAAACTTGACCTGAAAATGACTCAGCAGTTAAAGGTGCTTGCTTGCAAAGCCCAATAGCCTGGATCTGATTTCCCAGTACCCACATAAAGCCAGATGTACAAAGTGGCACATGTATATGGAGTTCTTTTATTGTGACAGGAGACCCTGGTGTACCCATTCTCTCTCTCTCTCTCTCTCTCTCTCTCTCTCTCTCTCTCTCTCTCTCTCTCTCTCTCTCTCTCTCCTTGCAAATAAAAAAAGATTTAAAAGCCATAACCAATTGAAATGTTTGGGGCTTTTGTTGATCTCATTTCAAGAAATGTGAATATTTCCAGTGTGATTATTCAAGAATTATTTTAAGGAAGTTTTACTAATATTTTAGTTAAGATTATAATTGTGTGGTATTTTTTCAATGCATTCATGTGTAGGCATGTGTGATTCAGGTTTACCCCATAAACTTCTGTTCTGAATGCTTGATCCCCAGGTGATGGCAATTTTGGAATTGGAACCTTGTTGGAGATGTGTTGTTGCAGATGGGCTTTTGGGTGTTCTAGCCAGCTTCCCCTTGCCAGTGTTTGGCACACTCTTTTGCTGCTATTGTCCACCTGATGTTGGCCAGGAGGTGATGTCCAACCTCTGCTTACGCCATCATTTTCCCTGCTATCATGGAGTTTCACTTGGAGTTTATAATCCAAAATAAACCCTTTCTTCCACAAGCTGTTTTTGGTTGGGTGCTTTCTGCCAGCAATGAGAAGCTAACTGCAACAATAAATTGGTACCACAGGAGTGGGGTGATTACTACAAGAAACCTAACGGTGTGGCTTTGGGCCTTTTGGAACTGATTTGTAGGAGGAATGTAGAAGGATCTGAAACCTTGACCTAAGATATCCCTTGCAATGCTGTAAGTACAGCTTGATGAACTATTCTGGTCAGAGTTGAAAGACCTGAATTCTTTAAGAACTATAGCCTGTGAGATATTGTTTATCAGGGTGAAGAACTTTATAAGGACTGGACTAGGAGAAGTTTGTCTGAGAGGATTACTGTGTACTGCCTGCCTGTGTCCTGAGAATGTGTTCAGGGTTCAGGGTTGCTTTGCATAGAAATGAACTGGTGTGAGCAGATAGACATGGCACAGAAAGAAATGAAATCTTTAGTCTGAAACTGCTGCCTGTTCAGCTTCAATTGTTTGAGAGATTACAACCATTGAAACTGGGCCAGGTGATCTGCATTGGGACAGCAGGAAGAATGCTGACTCTTTTGAAAGTCAGGGGCCTGAATGCTGACAGAATGTCCTGTTCTTAAAATTTGGCTTTATTTCTCTCCTGGATTCACAAGCACCCAGCAGGTACTATAGAGTATAATAAATGCAGGTAGAGAGTGTCACTGAATTTGCAACACAGTTTTATTTTTTGGCCATGGGAGTGTGAAGCGGCTTGTTGAATTACCTCTGTGGAAGCCCAATGGAGCCATGAGGATGAACCTTGGGCTGCAGTGGAGGCCCAGTGAATGCCAGGACTATGGGATGGCTTCCAAGAAGAGCTGCTGCTTCAGATGGAGTATACCTGGGGCTATGAGCAAAGAGCTAGAGGTATGGAATTGAAACTCCAGAGACTTGTCACTGGTTGGTTGACCAAACTTGGAGACTTGTCATTGGTTAGAGTTGTGGAATTTGGAGTTACAGAATTGGATGTTTGTCCTGTTTATTTAAATTTTTTTTGCTTCAGTCTTTCTTTGCTATGCCTAATGCCATCTTTTACATTGTGAATATTTATTCTGATTCTGTGCCATTATGAATTTTTTTTGGTATTATGGTTCAGTTAAAAAACCTTGGATTATGGGGATGTTTGAACATCATTGGGATTTATAAAAACTATGGGGACTTTTAAAGTTGGACTGAATGAATTGCATTTTATATCATGAATGGTTATCAATTTATGGGGGCTAGGGGAAGAATGTGGTGGTTTGATTCCGGTGTCCCCCATAAATGTAAGTATTTTGAATGCTTGATCCTCAGTTGATGGTAATTTTGGAACTGGAACCTTGTTGGAGGTTTTTTGGAGGGCAGGCTTATTATGAGTGTTATAGCCAGCTTCCCTGTGTCAGTGTTTGGCACACTCTTCTGTCCTCCTGATGCTCATTGGAAGTGATGTCCAGCCTCTGCTCATGCCATCATTTTCCCTGCCATTATGGAATTTCACCTGGAGTCTATAAGCCAAAATAAACCCTTTCCTCCACAATCTGTTTTGGGTAGGGTGCTTTCTGCCAGCAATGGAATGCTACCTACAATAGCATGTTTATGTGTGTAATGGCGTACATAGAGACCAGAGGACAAGCTCAAGATCCATCCTCAGAAACACTGTCTTCCATTTTTGAGACATGGCCTCTCATTGACCTGACCATATCAATGAGCCTAGACTGGCTAGCCAGTAATTTCCAAGAATCCTCCTATCTCTGTCTCCAAAGTTCTGGGATTACAAGGAGGAACCACCATTTTTGTCAATTTTACATGGTTTTTGGAGATCAAATGTATGTCCTCATACCTGCAGGACAATAACTTTAATAACTAAGGTATATCCCCATGATTATGTTTTTAAATATCTTTATTATCAATAATCAGATACATTGTATGAGAAAATCTTGTGATGGTACCCTTATTTCCCTCTTCTCTGTCTCCTACCCACTGGGGACCCTCCTTGGTGTGCATACTGGATCTGTCCATTGGGTAGAAGGTTATGAACTGCACCAGAGGTAGCAAGTTCCCCCCCCCCCATTTTGTGTGTTGTTGCTGAGGGGGGCAATATCTCTGGATATTCTCCCCCACCATGGCTCTTACAGTCTTTTCCACCCCCCTCTTCTGCTCAGTTCCCTGTGTCATGGAGGATAAGTTTTAAGTCTGAATTATTATTGATATCTTAAGTGTCCCTTGTCTTGTCTTCTGCTTTGGGTTGTGTTGGGTATTGTTGGTGTCTGTCTCTATTGACCTTTCATGGGTTGTCTGACTTGTTGTGGTGATAGGTCTCTTGTTTATCTTGCCACTTTCTCATAGGTTTCATTTGGGCCCTATATGATAGGCCAGGGGTGGTTCATCTCCTGCCAGGATGTCAGCCATCATCCCATGACTTGTTGGTGGAATTTGGTTGTCCATAGCTCTCTTGCTGCCTTCTGAAAAACAGAAACAGAATCTCCATTGGATAGTGAGATCAGTATAGGTTAAATGAGACAAACATTGCTATTTTGGCTAGCTCCTATTGAGACAAACATTGTTATTTTGGATAGCTCCTAATGGGTATAGCCTCTCTGTAGCTCTCTGGTTGTGGGAATTTCCCCTTGGAGCCCAGGTTCTTGGCCCCCATAAAATTTTGCCATGGATACTAGTTCCAGTTAAAGGTCCCTTGTCACTAAGTGGATCTCTTAGCCAATTAGTAAGCCGCTGATTACCCTCCTATGTTTAGCGCCACTATTGCACAGACGAGTACTTCTTGACTTGCTGTTTGTTCCCATATAGCAGTGTGTTCAGCTGATTATATTTTATATAATAAATTCTAGTGATCATATTGAAGAATATATAATTTCTGAATGTAACTCAAAGTAATGAAATGAATGGGTATATCCCAAGAATTGATAATTATTAAAGCTCATGGATATATAGATATACAGTCTTAAATATTATTTTTTCTACTATTGTAAGTGCTACAGACTTTTTTAAATTAAAAGTTTAGGAAGCTGGATGTGATGGCATGTGCCTTTAATCTCAGTACTTGGGAGGCTGAGGTAAGAGGATCACCATGAGTTCGAGGCTAGCCTGAGACTACAGTGAATTCCAGGTCAGGCTGGGTTAGAACAACTGAAAAAAATGTTTTGGGTTGGGAGAGATGGCTCAGAAGTTAAGGTGTTTGCATGCAAAAAGTTTGATGGCTCAAGTTCGGTTTCCCAGTACCCATGTAAAGCTGGGTGCACAAAGTGGTGAATGCATCTGGAGTTCACTTACAAGTGGCAAGAGACCCTGGTGTGCTTATTCTCTATCTCTCTCCTTACAAATAAATAAATAAAATATTAAAAGATAAAAGGTTTCAAAAATTATACATGGAATACACTAAATCTTTAAAAATTTTCAACTGGCCATGACCACATCAGAATCCTCAACCTCTAGATCCTTTCCTGCTTCTTTTTAGCATTGTCTGGTAATGTTACTAAAATTAGAAAGCTAACATAATATTTTCCCCTTTCCTGGGTTGGAGTCAATGGAGAAATGAATACTGAGTAATAGATAGTTGGATAAAGAATACCTATTTTGTGGTTGATGAAATATTGGAAGATGCTGTCACCACCGAAGCCTTCCTCATCGTTCATCAAAGAAATGAACCTCATACACAACACAGAACATAAACATGACTAGGAAGGTTGCGTGGGAGAGGTTTGGTTTCTTCCACACCCACTAAGGAGCTTGAAAGCTGAGTGCCTCTCTTTAGAAACCCGAACTGAAGGAAGTAGAGCCGGCCCTTTATGCACACATGTGCTGCCGATCACTGGGCTCAGTGGATTAGGAACCGAGGCAACTTCACAGACAATGAATGCTACAGCTCTTCTTGGTGCCTGTCCACTCTCATAGCCAGACGACTTCCAAGATCTCACTTCAAGGAGTCTGTGTTCTTGTGTTGACACCATCTCTCTGTGGATGCATGGGTTCATCTCAATGGAATCTGGGATGGAAGGTGCTAGACTCAAGTAACTCCACTGCTTTGTGCTGTAGCCTTTCATGGTTCTAGAAGCTCTGCTTTCCCTCAAGAATTTTCAGAAAACAGACAAATGCATCAGTTCTCATGGGAAATGAGCATAATATTGTAGTTAAAAATAGCAAGTCTTTAATTTGGGCAAATGCAAGACCTTCCAGAAGATTTCCTCCCCCATAAATTGGACTTTATATTACGGGAATGGATATAATACTGCAAACTAGTAAATGTAATCAATATCCTAAAGAAGGCTGTTACTTGTCTATAATAATTTTCCCCTAAAAGCTTTATCATATTACTTTAATATCCTTATTTAAATCAAGGGTTACTGCATACCAAGAAGTGTAGGCTGCCATATCAATCACCTTCTCATCGTTGGGACAAAAATACGTGACCAGAAGAGGCTGATAGAAGGAAAGGGGTTACTTGAGCTTGCTGTTCCGGAGGATGGTGGGTCAGGAAGCTGCTATTACATAGTCACTCCAGCAGGGAGGATGTAGACTGAGGGAAAACAGCAAGCAGGGCTCCAGCATAAAGCCTCAATGCCCATCTGCAGTGACTGACTTCCTCCAGCAAGGCTCCACCTTCTACAGGTTCCACAACCTCCCTGACCAGTGCCACCAGCCGAGGATTCAGTGTTCAAACCCATGAGCCTATGGGTGTATTGCACTCCAATTACCACACACTCAGTCTGTGTTGTCTAACAAATAGTAGCTATACCCAACCACTTAACACTTGAAATAGTTAAAACCAAGTAAAATTTAAAATTCACTTGTACTAATCACATTTCCAGAATTCATTAGCCACACATGCTAAGTGGTAATATTGAATTACAGTGAGCAGCACCAATATAGCACGTTTCCATCATCAGAAATTTTTCTGGATTGGCACCATTTCAAATTAGGAAGCTTTGATTTGCATAACATATTAATTTTTCCTTTTCTCTCCTGTCACATTATCACACTCATTTTCAGGAAATTATGCAGTAAAATCCGAAATTACCGATTTTGTTTTAATGTGGGTCTTGTAGATTATTGAAGACAAAGGTGAGTTCAGCATTCCGAGCTGCTACGGGAATATCAAACAAGACAAGGGTGGCTCCAGCCTTACCTTTGAGCAGCCTCTGGATGACGTCAATGTGGTTGATTTGAAATGGATCCGCGACTTCATATTAAAATCTCTGGAAGTTTTATATCAAGTGGAAAAATGGGAATCACTGGTATCACTTGCCATTCAATTCAATATAATCTCACAGTAAGTACGACCATAGAAGTAATAAAGATCAACAGACTTTTGGGGGAGTGATGTTTTAGCTAATGTTTGCTTTTCAATGTATTTCCACCCCTACCCAGTGAGAGGTACACAGAGCAAGTGACCCCGCTGTTGGTGTACGCACAACGCCAGCTGCTTCTGAGAATACAGACGTTCAATGGCCCAGATATTTCCCAACAAGCTTGTGAGAAATATGAAACTGAAAATGGAGAGAAGGTCAGTTTGGCTCTGTTATTCATACCTTTGTGGCTTCTCATTGCTACCCATATAAAAGATAAAGATCTAAGAATCAGAGAAGCAGTTTAAAAAAAAAAAACTTGGGAATGCCCCATCCAGTTCAACAAGCATCACCGAACACCTGCTCTGAGCCCATGTCTTCCAGGTATGACATAAACAGAAATCAAGTCCTTGTCCACCAGAAACTTATATTCAGGTCAGGGATGGCATATTCCTTAAGGACAACATAGAATAGTATCTAGAGCCAATAATACTTTTAGGGGCCCTCTAAATGTTTTAATTTGTCTAAAGATAAAAACCGTAACCCTTATAAAACTGTTCTTGATTTTGTACTTATGTGGACTCAAACACAAAGTGTATTTTTTGTTTTAAATCTTTCTAAAATTTTATTTAATTTTTTTACTATTTATTGATTTTATATAAAAGGTTGTACCCTTAGACTTTCTCTCCCCTGCCTCAATTCTGCTGAGGGTCTTATTCATTGAGGATATTGGTATTCATCATGCAGACCAAGAGGCCTTGGTCAGTCTCTGTGTGTGGGGAGGCAGTGTCTCAGGCTATTCCCACCCACCCTGAGGCTCTTACAGTCTTTCTGCCCCCTTTTCTGAAATGTTCCCTGAGCTTTGGTGGGCAACATAGAGAGCTAGCTGATTTAGTGTTGAGTGCTTTGTAACCTCTGAATCTCTGTTTTGATGAGATTTGAGCAAGCACAGTATCTAGGCTGACCTGATACTCACTATATAAAGGAAGATGACCTTGAACTCCTGATCCAACTGCCCTGCTTCCCAGGGCTGGGATTATAGGTATTAACCACTGTACTCTACTCCTCTGTGAGTTTGTGTGTGTGTATTCGCATGTATGTGCATGGTGTGTGTGCATGTACATGTGGGCATATGCCTGTGGAGACCACAGGACATGCTCTTGTGTCATCTTTAGGAATACAATCCATCTCTTTAAAAATTATTTATGTATTTATTTATGAGACAGAGAGAGAAAGGGAGAGAAAGAGAAAATGGGCCCACCAGGACCTCCAGGCACTGCGAACAAACACTAGATGCACGTGCCACCTTGTGCATCTGGCTTTATGTGAGACCTGGGGAATCAAACCTGAGTCTTTAGGTTTTGCAAGTAAATGTCTTAACCAAGGAATCATCTCTCCAGCCCTCCGGTCAGTTTTAACTGCATTGTTCCTTAGAACTATTCCTATACTGATTTCCCTCTCCTTTCCCCATTTTCTTTATTCTTTTCCTGTGTGTGTGTTATTGGTGAATACTTGTCTGTGTGTTTATATACTTGTATGTAGATGTTTGTGCATTTGTGTGCATGTGCACATAGAGGTCAAAGGTTGATGTTGGGTATCTTCAATTCCTCACCACCTAATTTTATTTTTTATTGTTTTAAAATTTTTATTTCTTGGTCTCTCTCTCTCTCTCTCTCTCTCTCTCTCTATATATATATATATATATATATATATATATATATATATATATATATATATATATATATATATATATATATATATATATATATATATATATATATATATAATGTGTGTGTGTATTATGTGTCTGTATGTATGTGTGTGCCACAGCACAAGGTAGGCCTTACCTTCCACTTTGGAGACAGAATCTCTCCTGGGTGCCATCGCAAATGCCAGACTAGCCGGCCCACGAGCTTCAAGATTCTCTTGACTTCGCCTCCCATGGGATTCCAGATATGTGTGACACTGTGTTCCACCCCTCTCCCCTCTATTTTCTAAGTCAGGGTTTTCTGTTGAACCTGGTGCTCACCGATTTGGCTAGATAACATTGCCAGTGAGCCTCAGGCATCTTTCTCTCTCTGCCTCCTCAACACAAGGATTACAGGTACATTCTGCCATACTTGGCTTTCATGTGGGTGCTGGGGGTTCAACAAGCACGTGTCTCATTGAGCCATTTCTCCAGCCCACTTCTCTGTGAGACCTTATCTCTCTACCCCATTTAAAATTATGTGTCCTTCTGGACTATTTCTCGGTTATAACTCTTTCATCACCATCTCATGCACTCCACTATTTTCTTTATTTTCTCTTGTATCCTATCCTATCCTTAAGAAGAGGAGTTGTTATTATTTTCTCTGCATGGACAGTGTGTGCCACATAATAGGCATTCAATAAAGATTTGATTCAAGACCCTGGAAAGGCAGAAAGGACCAGGTGAGGTAGGGTCTTTTTAACTGTAGGAATGAATTTGCATCTTATTAGACTATTTGTATCTCATTATGGAAATGTCCATGACTGCGAAGCAGTACCAGCTACACCAGACTGGAATCGAGGGACAGCTGAACCTTGAGCAATTGGTTGGGGTTCAGTCAGAGGATGGGGGTCAAGAAATGAGGGAACGGTGCCTCGAACTTTTCAAAAGACGTTCCTTTCTTCCAAAAAGTTTCACGTATTCTGTTTTCACGCATTTTACCATTTGAGGACTCAAATATCTGTTCAAAAAGAAGTTGTCAAAATACTGCTGAGGCAATTAGCTTTGAAAAACTTCATCAGATAAGTTAAAATTGCATTAATTCTAAGTAGGTGGGGATAAAGTCTGCCTTTGGAAATGCAGCCTATATTTTAAATGTGTTTCAGCTCACATAATGGAATATATATTTAGACTGGTGAGTTTATAGAATATCAGAAAATCATACTCTAATTGCTCCACATAATTTGCCTAATGTTCTTCCAGCTGTGCTGTATACAAAAGAAATATGAAGAAATTATGTAACCACATTTTTTTCAGAAAAGTTCTCATGATTGAATGCCACTGTGCCAGCTTTTATTTGTAATATTGTTTCATATCTCTTTATCTTGACAAATAAAGAATAAGATAAACATTTCAAGTTATCGAAACTTTATTAATACCTCAGTAATATATGTCTCATTGTTCTCTTTCAAGATAACTTGCCGAAATTTTCTTGGGAAGCAGCTCAGAGTTGAGTGTTCATCCAAGACATTGCCTGGCCTTGAAACTAATATGGATATAGTAAAAGTGCTTATTGATTCAGGTCAGAGTCAATTTTAACTTGAATTTCTATTTACTTTAAGTCAAGATTTGCAATATGTTCTTCCTGTGAAAATTTCCATAATTGTTTGTAAAATCTATTTTTCAGTTTATTTGAAAATAATCCATTTGATATTTATCATTTTATATTACTGTAAATGTCACATAAGAGAGATTCAACATTTAAACAAAAATTTGTAACTTAAAGAAAAATGAAAAGAAGGGTACTTAATGAAACAAGCTTTGTCCATTTCCCACCTTTTAAATCTTACTTGGGTTATCTTGAAATTGTGTTTTTTTGTTCTGTTTTAACCCCCACAGTAGCTTCCACTTCCACTATCAATTGCCTTTTAACCAGAGAAAAAGATTTGGGAATATCATGACTTGTTTTATTTTGGCTCATAGACATTCAGAACTTTTTTCTTTTTAAAAAATGTTATTTATTAATTTTTTTTTTTGGTTTTTCGAGGTAAGGTTTTGCTCTAGCCCAGGCTGACCTGGAGTCACTATATAGTCTCAGGGTGGCCTCAAACTCACAGCAATCTTCCTACCTCTGCCTCATGAGTGCTGGGATTGAAGACTTGCATTTTTTTATTTTTAAAAAAACTTTTTATTTATTTGCAGCAGAGAGATGAGAGAGAGAGAGAAAGAGAGAATGTGAGCGAGAGAATATGGGTGCACCAGGGCCTTTAGCCACTGTAAACAAACTCAGATCCATGCACCACTTTGTGCATCTGGCTTTATGTGGGTACTGGAGAATCAAATCCAGGTTTTTAGGCATTTAGGCATTGCAGGCAAGATCCTTACCACTGAGCAATCTCTTTATCTGTAAGCAGAAAGAGAGAGAGAGACAGGGGAGAAAGAGAGAATGAATGAATGGGTGTGACAGGGCCTCCAGCCTCTGCAAATGAACTCCAGATGCATGTACTACTTTGTTCATGGGGCTTACGTGGGCACTAGGGATTGAAGTCGAGTGATTAGGCTTTGCAAACAAGCTCCTTAACTGCTAAGTCATCTCTCCAGCCCCAGAATATTTTTGACCATCCAATGAGGCAATAGAATAAGATGAAAATGAGGATTGGGGATTCAGTAGATCCATTACCTAGCAAGTGCAAGGTCCTGGCTTCATTCTTCAGTATTGAAAAAATAAAGAAAAAGTAGGATTGGAAATAATGCCTCCTCTGTGTTCCACTTTTCCAGTGTCAGGCTCTGACATAGGAAAGAGATGTATTTTGTGAGGCATTGTTCTTTCCCTTACGAATCTACTGATTTTATGTATGAATGTGTTGTATATATGTCATCATTCATTCCACATTTATTGCATCAGTCTGGCAGTTGTTCACTTGCTTAGCAAATGTTTATTGAGTACTTACTATCTGCCGAGTGCCGTCCTAGGTACTGAGAATACAAAGATACCTGAGTACAGATTCACCGATTTGATATGTAGGAGTTTACAGTCTATTGAAGGAGAACAAATAAATAAGACAGGGATTATAGTTCAGGGTGATGATGTCATCATTATTGCTACTGCCATCAGTGGCAATAGTTAAGAGCATCTGCCTCTGCAGAGGGGCAAAAGCTAAGGTTGGTGAGGTTGGCGGGAATTAAGTTGCGAGGCATCTTTTGGGGCAAGTTAAAGAGGCCCAGCCTCATCTGGGGCACAGAAGGAGCCAGCTAGAAGGATGTAAAGAAGGAAGCTGAAGCAGTTGTGTTCATGTTCTTGAGAGAACCTCTGTAGGAGTGTGGGAGTTGGCTGAGAGGAGTCCACGTGGAAGAGGAGAGTGGGTGCTCCCTGCTTGCGTGAGAACATAGGCACGAGGAGGGTCTTGTACCGGGGAGCAGGGCAGTGAGAAGGGAGGGGACAGGTATGAAGGAAAGGCATCTGTTCTACCTGGGGGATGGATGAAGAAGGGAGGTGTTCATGTTGACTTGGTTTCCACAATAGGAGGCGAAATGGATGATGATTCCTTCTTCCAGACAGGACACCAAGCAAAGGGAGGCACAGGTTAGAGGGAAAAGGTTACTTTGGGACTCCGGAGTTTGCTTCTTAGTTACTTCCCTTGTTGCTGTGACAAAGTAGTGAACGCGAAGCACCTAAAGGAAGGAAGGGGTTACTTCAGCTTGCTGATTGAGGTTACAGCTCATTGTGGGGAGAAGTCATGGCGGCAGGCACATGAAGCAGGCGATCACATCACATCCACAGTCAGGAAGCAGAGCAATAAATGCTCATGCTCAGCTTGCTCTCTCCTCATTCAATCCTGGATCCCAGCCACAGAAAAGTGCGTCTCACATGTAGGGTGATTTCTTCCCACCTTAGTTTACCTAATCTAAAACTCTCTCATAAACATGCCTGGAGATTTGTCTCCATTGAAATTTTTTTTCAAGGTAAGGCCTGACCTGGAACTCACTCTGTAGTCCCAGGTGAACCTCGAACTCATGGAGATCCTCCTACCTCTGCCTTCAGAGTGCTGGGATTAAAGGTGTGCGCCACCACACCCAGCTGTGATTCTCTTTTAACAAAGTTTTATTTATTTATTTGCAAGGGGAGAGATAGAGATAGATAGATAGATAGAGAGAGAGAGAGAGAGAGAGAGAGAGAGAGAGAGAGAGAGAGAGAGGGAGAACACGATGGGCACACCAGGCCCTCCTGCCCCTGCAAATGAACTCCAGACACATGTACCACTTGTACATCTGTTTTATTGTGGGCACTGGGAAATTGAACCCAGGCCAAGCTGAGCCATCTCTCCAGCCCTCCATTGTGATTCTAAATCCCACATCTAACTTCAGTGGGACTTTTTGAGGATGAAAAGGCAGAATGGGTGAAGGGAGCCAAGGACAGCCATGCAGAGGAAGAGCATGGGGACATAGCCTGAGAGCTAGAAGTAGAGCCATTGAGAAGGGGAAACACAGGCCTGAATTCCAGTCTGCCTCGCTTTTTCTTCTTTAAAATATCATTCTCTTCTATTGATAAACTCTCCCTGTCTAGGGGCTCTTTCCATTCAACACATCAATCTACTCCTTTTCTTCTGGTAAAAAGAGACTCATCCAGACAGATGGATAGGATACCCCTTATTCTAAGGTAGAAAGGAAGAACGAGAGAGCAGGTTTGATGCAGGAAGGTTTGTAGGTATAAGGGTAGAAGTTGAACATATTCTCATCAGGTAGGAAAATTTTTCACTGACTATAGAAATGATCCCTGGAAATATAGCCTTAGGAGAGTTTTTCTCAGCAGAGCAGGCATTGAAAGCATAGCTAGGGTTTCTGGGGTAGGAGGCTTAGGATGAATATGAAGTGGACTGTCCAGGAGAGAAAGAGGAGAGATGGGAGAATGGTTGCAGAGCAGTGGAGGGTTTGCTTATTGCTAGTGACTGCGATTTTATGGGTTTTATTGACAGAGAGGAGTAAGATTGTCAGCACGGATTCAGCGCAGTGGGAGGACTTCTCATGGTCAGTCACTTGTGACTACTTCCCACCCGAGTGTGACTCTTCCTGAGTGTGTTTTTGATCTTGTATGTGAGACTTCAAGGATGTGCGTGGGGGGGGGTCTCCTGCTATAGGATCTTTACTAAAGTATAATATTGTGTCCTCATCCTAATGAAAAGGAACAGCTACAATGGGGAGACAATGTGTGCCAACATACCCAGGGATATTCTAGTCCTGTGGACTAGGACATGCTTATTGGGTGACAGATGCAATATGTCTGCAAAGCACTTTGCTTCCTTCTTATTAAAACTCCATTTGGTAAGGCAGGCTCAAGTGTTGGGACCGAGGGAAAAGTAGGTACAATCAGTATATAGTGACCCCTTAAATCCAATCTCAGCTGTGGTGCTTGTATAACCAGCTTGATCTATGATGAGAGAAGGAAGATTTGAGGATTCTTTGTATTTTATGGTTTTAGAAAATATATGCCGTTATGTTTCTATTATAGTTAATAAAATTAAGTATTGCTAACAAGTAGAGGGCTTTTGAGTCAGACCCTGGTCTGTCAGATTGCTCCAGCTATGAGTGTTCTACTCAGCTCCACTGTGCTCTTCCAGATTCCCATCATCTCTTAGTTTGTAGCCCTCAGGAAATAATTTGCTTTATTTCAGTGGCCATATGAGGCAGAGACTTTATTCTCTTTTTAAATTTATTGAATAGAAACTTTGTGCGAATAAATCATCTGTTGGTATTACTAGCTCCCTCCTCCCTGCCCCTTTTTCACTGAGGGGCCTCCACAGTGGGATGGCTGGTGTGCACCATGGGGTTGTGGGTTATGAGTTGTAAGAGCAGCAGTCAGTCATGTGTATGTGTGTGTGTGGGGGGGGGGGGGAACAATGGTCCCGGATATTCCCACCCACCTTGGCTCTTATGATCTTTCCACCCCCTTTTGCACAATATTCCCTGGGCCATGGTGGGTGTTAAGCCTACTATGGTGTTGAGCTCTTAACAGCTTCTAGATTTTTGCTTTGGTATGTTTTGAGTATCCTCCGTGCCTGTCTCCTATCACCCTGGCACAGGTTGTCAGGCTTCCCTTGGAAGCTGCACTCTTGCTCATCTCGTCAAGTCCTCTCTGGTTTCACCTGGGTGCTAGCTGATGTGAGAGTGATGGTTAATCTCCTGCCAGCCATTCAGCTATCATATCTGGTCTTGTTGGTAGAATTTAGTATTCCTCAGTTCTTGCTGTCTTCTGAAAAATGAAAACAGATTCTCTAATGGAGAGTCAGATCAGCATAGGTTAAATGGGATAAGCATTGTTAGTTTGGAGAGATTATGATGGGTGTAGCCTCTCTTTAGGCCCAAGGTTAGTGGAAGCTTCCCCTTGGAGTCCAGATTCTTGCTCTCCATAGTTTTTTGGCTTGGATCCCAGTTCCATCTATGGGTTCCTTGCCACTGAGCAGATCTTTTCACCAATCAGACAGCCCTTACTTACCCACGTAGGTTGGGGGCCATTATTGCACAGGTGTGCACATCTTGTCATGCTGATTGCTGCCGTATAGCAGTGTCCCCTGCTTCTCCCAACATTGTTGGCTGATTTTTCCTAGCAGCTTATGTACAGCTTTCCAGCACTATATGGGCTAACCATCTGGGAACTGGCTTCCTTTTAGAGTCCAGCTGGCAGACACTTTATTCTTCATGTGATAATATGGTAATTTTTAGATGACCCAGCATAGTATTTACAGGTTTTACCCTGAACTATTAAAAACTTGTCTTCCAAGTTATATAGCTCATTTCTGGGACATCTAAAGCTACCAGCATCTTTGGGTCTATGCTTCTGGGTTTAAGATGCTGACTTTTTCTCAGTATACTAAAGTCAGATCATTAACATGTTTATATGTGTATTGGGTGTTATGCATGTCACCACGAAGTGTTTGCAATTCTTTTACAAGATGGAACATTCATGATGGGCTTCACATCTTTTGGCATAACAGTATTTGGTGGTAATGGGTTGAATTCTTCACAGCAGATATTGTAATGCCCCAGTGACTGAGAACATTTGGAGTTCTCATTACTTAACAGCATCCGATTCTCCCTTCAACTATTTAATAATGCATATGTAATTGGTATAGTCTCGGTAGGATTTGGAGAAGTGAGAATACCTCATTTTATGGATTATTCTTGTATGGATGAGTAACTTGCCTGCTTGTTAAGCTCCATAGGGGAGAGAACTCTGCATGGGCCTTTTATTAAAACTGTTCTGTATTCTCTCCAGAATCTACATTCTGAGTTTTGACTTTATTGGATATTTAAGCTCCTTGATGTGGTCATTCAGTCCTCGGGTGTGTTGGAATTTTCAGTTTTTGGTAGATATGTTTCATTAGTGTCTCTGGGCATTTGGCTAGATGCGTTCAGTGGTGCAGAAAGAAGCCCAAGACTTCAAATCACTTCCTGGGCTTCTTCCTTGGTAGGCTCAACTTTCATGAGCCATTGACATTTCAGCTCTCATTTCTATATGGGTGCCATGAAAGGCGTGCTATCTCACCCCTTTCTCTTCCTCCTCCCCTATTCCACAATGTTGGGGTCCTCTTAGTGCCCTTGGGTGGGATAGCTCCTTGAGTTATTCATTGAGGGCATTGGAGAGAAGCCCCCTTGAGACAGACTATCAGGATGAGGAAGCTGCAGATGCTGACATTTCCTCAATGCTCCAGTGAGCTCTCATCACCACCGTCAGTACAATGCTAATGAGGCTACAGGGGGAAAGGTGTCTGTTCTAGGGCTTGAAAGAAAAGACAATGAAAGAAACATAGCTTGGAAACAAAGAGGAATTGTTTTTCCATAGATACTTGATTTAAGAAAAAGTGGCATGATGATTTTATTCAGACTCCTTTTATTATAAATGTCAATTTCAGGTTTTAGTCTAGAATGTAAGCTTTGTGAGAACAAGGTCTACTTTTTGCTCAGTTGTATTTCCTCAGTGTCTGGCATGGTGCTTAATACCCATAAGTGTTCGATGGAACAATGCTATAGTCATGCATTACTCCGTGACTGGGATGCATTTTGAGAAGAATGCCATTAGTCAAGCACATTGCTGTGTTAACTTCAAAGAGTGCACTTATACAAAGATGGCCACCATATGTAGGTGATATAATCTTATGGGATCATCATCATTAACCAACATATCATTATGTGGGTACAAGCCCATATTTTATAAATATATGACTAGCGATATAATGTAACTTTAGCGTGCTGTGCATAAAGGTAGAGGTGCAAGAAGTGGAGGGTTGCCTTGCCTGAGACCATGTGGCACCAGGGGACTGGGCAGGACTTAGAGAAGAGGGGACTGAAAGGGTCAGCTGCAACAAACTATGGAGAGATTATTAGCAAAATCCATCCGGGACATTTTATGTTGTTGTTGAGGCAGAAATACATGTATCCCAAGATGACCTCAAGCTTGCTGTTGAGCTAAAAACCAGCCTTGAATTTTTGATCCTTCTACCTGCATAGCACCACCACACCCAGTTTATGAGGTGCTGGGGAATAAACCCAGGGCTTCATGCATAATCCTGAGCTACATCCCCAGGCCTACCATATAGCCTTGAAAGACTACAGCCATTCATTTGTTAACAAATCTATTTTTACTGGGTATGGGGTACACACCTGTAATTCCAGTGAATCAGCATACATAACATGTTGCAGGTACTTGGGATTAAGCAGTACAAATGTCCCCGTACCCATGGGGCTTTCATTCTGGTGTTGAGAGGCAGCCAATAGCAAGTAAAACACAGGTATTCGAAGTTGGGGATGGATTTGGAGTGGCCGGGGAAAAGGAATGTTACAGCTTTACAGAAGGCCTCACTGGGAGTCAACAGTTAAGCAGTGACCTCAAGGAACTTCAATACAAGGCATAGCTTATCTGAAGGAAGGATGTTCTCATATAACGTGTGCCACTTGTGCTAAGACTGTGGGTTGGAAGCTTGCCTAGCATAGGATGGAGGGAGTGAGGGAGAGAAGGGAATGAAGAGAAGGGCAGAGCAGCCTGGGGGTGGGGACTGGTTCACATAATGTCCTGTAGGTTTCTCTCAACTTTGGTATTTGTGTAGGTAGTAGGGGAAGCAGGAGGAGGGTTTTGGATAAGGAGTGATATAAGATAACTTCATAAGCTTTGTTGAGAGCACACAGTAGGTATAGCCAGGGTAACAACAGGGAGACCAATTAGGAAGGCCACTGCTGTAATTAAGGAGGAGGTGATAGGCCTTACAGCCCAGTGGAGAGTGGGCTTGGTGAGGGATGGTGGGACTCTCATCATTTTCTCAAGGGAGATCTTACAGGACTTGCTATAGATCTGATTTGGGCATCAAAGGAGAGTCAAAGAGGAGTCTAGCTTTTGCAAATATCCCATTCCTCTTTACAGATGGGAAAGACTGTGGGGGAGCAGGTTTGGTGTGTGTGTGTGTGTGTGTGTGTGTGTGTGTGTGTGTGTGTGTGTGTATCAGGAAGGCAGACATTGGGGACATTGAGCAGTCTCTTGGCCTCCCAGCAGTGTAGACCCTTGGATAGATGAGGATTGATTTTAGGAGGTCTGGGAACAGGTATGTCAATCTGACAGCCACCAGCATGTGAATAATTAAATCAGTTAGACCTGGAAAGATCTTCAAAAGAGGGCAAGTGCAAACTAAGAAGGGAAAAAAGGCAGTCTCAGGACTATGCCCTGGGGACCCAAGGTCAGGAGCTTGGCTTAGGAGAGCCGTGAGAATCAGGAATGAGTGACCAGTGAGCTTGGTGAAGGACTTAAAGCCAGAGAGATGGTGCCTGGTTTAAGTGATTTCAGGAGAGTGTGGAAACAATAAGTGTAGCCAACTTTTTGAGGAGTTTTGCTGTAAACTGGAGCAGAGAAATAGGATGATAGCCTGAGGGGAAATTTGAGTCAAGAGAGAGAGATCTACTTTTTTTTTCTTTCTCTTTTAAAGATAGGAGAAATAACAGCAAAATGTGCTACTAGGAATGATTCCTCACAGGGGAAAATGGGTGTTTTGGAGAAGGAGGGAGATGAGAATTGCTGAACGGAGGCCCCTGTGGAGCGCATGGGCACAGGTGCAGGGACTGGATAGAGTCAGTGGAAAATCTCCTTGGTTTGCTTTGATTCTTTGTTTTCTTTGTAGTGGGAAGGTAGCCACCATCCCTGATAAGATGGGATGATATGTTACTTCTGTTTTTTCTTGATGTCACAGTCAACAAATGATTCCTGTTGCTTCTGGTGCTAGCGTGTGCCCCATGTGGCCCCCTCGTTTCCACCCTCCACCCTTATCTCAGTGAAATCACAGGTCTGCTTTGGAGGTCAACCATCTCTCAGCTGCTGGCTTCTTTTTCTATGGTAGTCCAATGTGAATATGTCTTGACTTTTGCTTTACTTTTAAAAATTTATATATTTATTTATTTGCAAGCACAGAGAGAGATTGGAGACAGACAGAGAGAATGGGCACAGCAGGACCTCCAACCACTGCAAACGGCATGTGCCACTTTGTGCTTTCAGTTACATGTGGGCATTGGGAAATTGAACTCAGGCTTTTAGGCTTTGTAGGCAAACACCTTAACCACTGAGCCATCTCTCCAGCCCTGCCTTATTCTTCCTAAAATACCCATTTCTCTGTCACAGTCCTGCTGGAAACCCCTTCATTAGTCTCCACTGAAGAGAATTAAGACCACTTCCTTTACTGAGGGCTTCAGGACCTCTCTCTCTTCAACAGGACTGGCCATGTCTGCTCTCTGCTAATTCCCACCCTGCTGGCTGGTGCCTTTGCTAATACAGGCTGGTTCTCTGCCTTTCTGCCCTGGGGATCACACCCTTAATTAGCTTGCACTTGAGACAGATGCTGATCTGTAGGCCCCTCTATGCCTTACTTTCCTCTTCTGTAAAATGGGAGAGCTAATGATTGCATCTCTTATTGTTGTTTTTGAGTTTCATTCAATCATTGTAGTTACATAGAGTAGTTCCTGACATAATGCAAGTCCTCAGTAGACTAACTTTCTATTATCCAAACCCCTTAGAACTACCTGCCTCTTTTGTCCTGGTCAAACTGGTCCTATTGTCTAAGGCAGAGTAGGCACATCTTCTTTCTCATAAAATCTTTCTTACCTCTACTGATTTTTTTATTTGGTCCTTCTCACGTAGTATGATACTTCCTGTGGATATGACTTTAATCCTCCAGTGTGGAAAGGCCCATCTCCTCAGCTGGACTGGAAACTTCTTGAGGACAAAGGTCATGTTCTGTTACTGTAACAGTTATCTTTTCATTGCTAAAGAACCTCCTGCCCCCCCAGTTAGAAACATTTTATGAGCAGAAAGGGTTTGTTTCAGGCTTAGAGATTCCAGGAGAAGCTTCATCATGGTGGAAGAAGCTGGCTCACTTCATCATACATTTTCAGCAGAGAGACAACAGCCAGCACCAGCAAGCACAAGAGCTGACTGAACACCTTAGGGTTGGACTCAAGACCCCCCAGTGACACATTTCCTGCAGCAGGGCTCCACCTGCTGGAGACTAAGTGGAAGTTTAATAAAAAATACCTGAGGCTGTGGGGGTCATTTACATTAAAACCACTACAGTTACCTGGTAATTTGCTACACTATCAGGACCTTATGGCACAATCTGAAAATCCACTCTCCCCTGGCCTACTTCTGGTCTGTATGCAGTAAAACTGCCTCTAATTCAATTTTCTGACCCCCTCACTACCCAGAGACCTTGCAACAGCTCTTCCTCTCTCTCTGGCACTGTGCAGGACAGCTGGCTAGGTCCAGACCCATTCATGGCCCAGACTGCCCTTCCTTTGTACCTACCCTTCCCTTCTGAGAGCAGGTGCAAGCCTCCCAAGATCTTTGTCTCATCCTTTCTTCTGTTTCCCAAGACACCTTTGCTTTGAAGAAGCTGTCAAAAAGGAGTAGATTTCTTTTTCCCTTTCTTATGATCAGCAGAAGAAACAAGAAGAAGCTTCATAAGGAAAGTTGGCAAGATCTAAAGTCATTTGCATTTCATAAGGATCAAAACTTTTCTAAGTTTTTAAAAAAACTTTGAAATGTACCCCCTCCCCCCAATGATGCAAATATTGAAACATCTGCTTCAGTTGTGGGGCTTTGAATGATCAGTTTTCGGTCGGGGTCAAGAAACTTGGAATTAGAACCATGCTTTGCCATTTGTTGGCTCTGTGTAGCATTTCATCCTTAACGTTCCCCTCTCCTTACTTTCAGAAAGCCTCCGAGCCAAACAGCTCGTCTGCGTGCCGGTGGATGTGACAGACACTTTGAGATGCTTTAGAGAGACCCTGGAAAAATCCAAATACCATAACAGATCAATTCAACACAGCAGAAAGTTGCTTTCATTATTTCTTGCACAGACACAAGGTAAATGCTTGTTTCATGTTTCCTGGTCTGTGTTTATTTGGCCACCAGCCTGCGGATGGACCTTGTTCTGTCCTCATGCGCCTCTTCCCCACTGACAGGGCCACCTGATGGGTAGCCTTTCATGAATTTCCTCCTGTCTGGTAGATTTCATCATTCGTCTCTTACACTTTATCCCACTTTCTTACCTGCTTTGATACTTTCTGAAAAACCAGCAATTTCTCTTACATGTAGATGTGAAAGCAATGTTCATTAACTCTTTATGCTTTTAAGAATATTTTGATTCTTAAATCAAACTTATTAGTTTTTTTTGCAGGTGTGGGGCTATGAGGTTTCCTCTCATTAGTAGATGGGTTGAGCCACAATGAGCTAACTAGAACCTTTTACTAAACACTTTATTGCTGTCAGTGAAATGGATGAATTTTGAAATAAGCATCAGTAAGATTTTCTTTAAAGGGAAGGGGAGGAGCAAGAATGGGGAAATGATAGGATATATGTCTCTTGAAAGTAGAAGGGGACATTTGAGGGGAAGGAGACCAAGAAGAAGAAAGGACTTAGAGAGAGGGGAAGGGTGTGTAAAAAAAGTATGATAGTATGGATATATGAAAATGTCACAATGGAACCACTTTCTTTGCATACTAACCAAAAAAGTGATAAAAATAAGATTTCTTTTTAATACCATAGATTTCTATCTTGGTTATTTCTATTAGATTAAAAGTAGATAACCATATATTTACTAGTGTTAGTTACATTACTGCTTCAGTTTTATTGTTTTTCATTTTTCGTCATCAATCATTTTGGAGACTCAACCAAAGGCAGGAGTCTGAGTAGTTAAGGGGCAAGCTCAAAGACAACTCTCAACATTGGGGAAATATCTGATTTAGGTTATATTTTAAAATTAAAAGTATATCTTTGTGTTTTATTCAGCTCTGATTTATTAGAATGATAAGAAACTTGATAGACCAGATAATTGTACTTGGCAGTGGTTAAAATAGATTTAAGTTTGTACCTAAAAAATGCTAATTTCTACAGTAATTTTTGCAACCAGGGATCAGTTACTTTTGTATTTCTGTCTTTCTCTCTATCTCTCAATCTATCTCTATCACCTATTTATTTATTATTTATTTATATATTTATTATTGTTACTGACCTTCTTCCTTCCCCCAAAAGTAATTTCTATATATTTCTAAAGTTTTTGGTTATATCATTTGCAGATTCACAGACACATGATATTAAATTAGCTCTCTATATCCTGATTGTTTTCTTTCCATTGCATATTAGTGATAGATAAGGGCATGAATTTAAAAAATCGAACACAACTCCTAGGAACTGTCTTCCAGCTCATCTTGAGTTTCACCTACAACCACAATATTCTTAGTAGTTCATCTTAGTCCTCAGGCTGTAGACTTCAAAATCCATATCAGCATTTCTCTTGGTTCCTTTCCGCTACTTCTTTAGCATATATCATTTTTTTCTTTCCCTTTTCTGTGTGCCCTCTGATCTTATAAAGAGATAGGTTCTCTCCATTTTTTCATGGTCTCTAGCCAGAATTACATACACGTTGCTTCTTTCCCAGAGGTTTCTGCCCCAGAGGCAAACTAACATCTTACTGCTAGAAGCTACTAAAAAAGGCGAACTCAAATTGTAACTTCCACAGTCCCCAGGAGAAGCTGAAAGTTAGCTGAGCCTTAGCCGAGCTGGCTGCCCACCTCGTGAAATAGCATGGGGCAGATCCTCCACCCGCACATACCCGTGGGCTTTAGAGATGACCCTGGACACTGAGGCTAACTATATACAAGTCTTTGTCTTCCTTTAATTTCTGCTACTTTTTCCCCCTCTCACCCACTTCCTTCTCGATTTAATATTTTTTTTCTTTGTGTCTGTAAATTTAGATGAGAAAGGAGGAATAACCAACGTGAGACTCACATATGGGAAGGTGGAATTTTGCATGGGGACAGAAGAGATGCACCTGCCAACACCCCCTGACCTTTCTCAGGAACACTTCAGAGTTTTTAGTTCAGTGGAAAAAAGCAAACTTCCCTCTTCCCAGCTGGGCTTAGTCATTTCTTCCTATCACCAAACAATTGGTAAGGCTAACCTAGTAAGTACTGGCAATATGCATGACCTTCATTATTAATATGAGATTGTATTTGTTCCTGAGATGTTAGTACCTTACTAAGTAAGATGAAAGATCATGGCCCTATTCTTTATGGTCATGCTCTTTTAGGCAGTAAAAGAATGATCTAGAGAGAGAAGATGCGTCCAGTCCCCTTTAGCTGGAAGTGGGGGCCTCTTGTGGGGATGGTGACACTGAAGTGTATTTGCTCTGCCCAGCTAATTATATATTCTCATTTTTTCTTAGGTGTGGCTTTTCTACAAATAAAATAGTAGATCCTTCTAGATTGTATTCCAATAACATCTCTTTGTGACAGTCATTAAATAATTCTCCCTTCATTTCTTGAAATAAAAATCTACATTTAATTTGCTCTTTCCAGTGATGTAATTAAAAATCATTTTGAAGCTGAAAATATAATGGAGAGGACAAATAAGACAGAAGTACTTTATAATTAAAGGTTCTATTGGCCAGTATGTAAATGCTGAGGCCTTAGAAGGTCTAAGTAGGCAGGTGCTTCTTTCTTGCATGAGAACCCCTATGAAAATGACAACCACAGATGTGGACAGACACAGGCACATTGTCTTGGTGTCTTCTCAGCAGCACTGTTAGGTTGGTGACATGGTTTTCTAAAGCAGTAAATAAATCTTGGCAAGGTTCTGAACAAAATCAGGTATCTCAATGACTGTGTTTCTGGAAAATGCCTTTAGGAATCCTGCAAAAATACCCTTTGTACACGTAAAACCACGTTAGTTATTAGACTCTGGTAGTTATATATAGGAATCTCACCTTTTTAATCTACCATTGGGCAAGTTTCTATGTACTTTAGGCCGTCCAGCATCTCTGGTCTTTGCACTCAATATATCAGGAAATGCCCCACTGTGATGGCTGACCAAAACCTTCCTTGGACTTCTAAAATGCTCCCTGGGAGACAGCGCTACCCTCAATAGAAATCACTGCCATATTTGTTGGGCCTTTTGTGTTACATAACCTTTAACACATAAACTTACTGAAAACTGAGGAAAAAATATGTTTATTCAGGTAAAAATAAAAGTTTGATGTCCTATGATTTCATCACATCTCAACTAAAAATCATGTCCACTAGAAGACAATCTCCATGACTCCCTTGGTGGCACTCAGCCCCCCCATTCTCTAAGCACTCTTTGGATGCCCAGTCAACCCTCTTTCGACAGCCAAATGTTAGGGCTGGGAGATAGTTGAGCCTGCTTTGTTGTGCATGTGGGGACCTGAGTTCACATCCCTAGGACCCATGTATAGCCAAATGCACTAGCATGAGCATTTGTAATGCCGAGACTCCTTGACAGAGATGGGAGGTGGAGAAAGGAGGATCTCTGGAGGCTCATGGGCCACCTAGCTTGGTGTATGCAGCAGAGAACATCAGAGAGACCCTGATTCAAACAAGGAGGAAGATGAGGACTGACTGAAGGCTGTCTTCCATCCACTCCATACTCACACTCACATTCCACACATGTCACACACACAGATTAAAAAAAAAGCTGGGGCTAGAGAGATGGTTCTGCAGTTAAGGCACTTTCATGCAGAACCTAATAACCAGGGGTTTGAATCCCCAGTATCCACGTAAAGTCAAATGCATGAAGCGGCACATGCATCTGTAGTTTGTAGCAGCTGGAGGCCCTGGTGTGTATTCTCTCTCTCTCTCTCTCTCTCTCTCTCTCTCTCTCTTTCTCTTGCTCACTCTTGTGTCTGTCTCTCTCTGCTTGTCAATAAACAAATAACAATATTTTTAAAAAGCTAAATTCCAGTCATACCTGTCACTCTCATCTAGGTAGTCTTTGTCCCTTGCATGTCTCTCTAACCGCCTCTGCCTGCCTGATTCATTCTCCTTTCCCATGGAGCCTCCTTTTTTTCCAATCTCTTATTCCTCCGTGTTCAAAGAGAACGTAATTTGCTCTCTTTCTCTGGGTATATATATTGTGTGACATTTGGAAGCACTATTAACTTGCAGTTTTCTTATTGCAATCTACACAGTTAAAGAATAATGTACTTTAAAATATTCTTGCAAATATAAAGGAGATATTTTCCCTGGAACTGACATTTGCTCTTTTACTTGATTAAAAATACAGATGTTCTCCAAGCCAGCAATCAAAGAAGTCTTAAAGTTCAGGCATTGCATTCCCTTGGAAGTCTTCTCATCTTTGCAGAAAAGAAAAGGTAGAGTTTTAGGAGTTAGTAGAACAGGGGTAACCCTTTTTTCTGTTTGTCTGATAAAAAATTTTTAATAATTGGGAAAATATCATCTTCTATAAATGTTAGTTCTACAGTAATATTATATTGCTTCATTCTAGGGATCAAATGATGCCAAAGACAAGCTGCTACAAGGAATGAAGGGTGTGGGTCTAGCCTCTAACATGAATGCTTGGTCAGCATCCCTGCTTTTCCCTTTGCAGGGCAAATTTAATAACAGGCATTGAACACAACATAGTCAACACTCTGTTTCTCTTTTAGGGCTGCTTTTAAGTGTTGGTCTCAAGCTCTTGATGACATATTCAGAAAACCAGATGCCCTGCACACCTGGAAAGAATTTGGCACCTCCCTCCCTACCCCTCCCAATGGCTCTTCACTTCCCGGTTTCAAAGATTACAGTGAAGAATTTCTTTCAAAACTTGGCGTTTGGGGGTGCTTGCAAGGTGCAGTCATATCAGCAAAGATAGCACAGTGAGTGTGTGGGGGGAATGACCCGTGCTTAGCTACTGGCTGACTTTGTGGGTACCAACCTGTGCTATATTGAATGCCAGGCCTCAGCTACACTGGGCTCTTAGATGTGCCCATACTTCACAGGGTGATTCAGCTACATATTGTGATGATCTTGTTTATGACTAGCTTTTCTCCTAGTGAAAATTTTCTTTCCCCAACATGTGGGTACCTACTGGGCTTTTTGTGCCCACTAATATACCCCATTGGACAGTCATGGAGTGGCATTCAGGAACTGCTTGTTGAATGAGTGAGAGAAAGAAGAGTTGATATGGGGGCAAGAATCACAGCATTGCAGGTGGCAGGTGGACCCAACTCAAGGGCACCTCAGAAACCCCGGGTGCTACATGGGTACTCATTTCCTCTAAGCCTGTGTCCTCACCTATAAATGATGGTAGCAAAGCTTACACACCACAATCTTCTTGGCTTGTCCTAACACAGTACTATTCACCAGGGGTCTTAAACGATAAGAATTTGTCATAGTTTTATAGGCTGGACATCTGAGATCAAGGTGTCAGCTAATGGCTTCCTGAGATCTCTGTCCTTGGCTGGGAGATGGTCCCTTTCACTGTGTCCTCACATGCTGTTTTCTCTGCATCAGTCTGTGTTTCATCTCTTTCTTACAAAGTACACCAGTCATAGTGGATTAAGACCACCCATGTGACCTCAGTTTAATTGGAGTACCTCTTTAATGACCCTGTCTCCAAGTACAGCCACACTGTGAGGTTACTAAGGGTTATAGCTTCATCACAGAAATTCCGAGAGCATGCATACTACCTATTCCATAAGTAGTATTAGTTTCTCATTGCTGCTGTAACAAATAGCTATAAACTTTGTGGTCTAAAGCAAAACAAAATTTTGTTGTTTTGCAGTGTTGGGGATTAAACCCAGAGCTTCTCACATGCTAGGCAAGTAGTCTGCACCTGAGATATGGCCCTGACCCCTAGTTGGATTTATCATTTTATAGTTAGGATGTTTAGAAATCCTAAAGCCAAGGTATGGGCAGGTTCATGCTTCCTCGGAAGGGGAGAATCTATTCCCTAGTCTTTTCCAGCTTTATGGTCCTCTTGCCTCTTGTGATTCATAGCCCACTTTTGTTTGTTTGTTTGTTGTTTTTATTTTTGTTTTTCAAGGTAGAGTTTCTCTCTATCCCAGGCTGATCTGGAATTCACTATTTAGTCTCAGTGAGTTTACAGCAGTCCTCATACCTCTGCCTCCTGAGTCCTGGGATTAAAGGTGTGCATCACCACACCTGGTTTATAGCCCACTCTTTAATCTTCAATATCAACAGCCCAACATCTTTCTCTCTTTCCATTTTCTCCCTAGCTCCTGCTTTCTCTGAGTTCTACTTCTATCCTCACATCTCTTTCTGCAACTCTGACACTCTGCTTGTGATTACATAGGACCCACCCAGATAATTCAAGACACCCACCCTATCCCCAGGCCCTTAATTAAGTCACACCTGCAAAATCTTGTTGGCCACATAAAACACTGCAGTCTCATTCATGCTCATGGATTAGGGCATGAATGCCTTTGAGAGCCATGATTTGGTACCACACATGCTAGTGTTTATCACAATACTTTGGACATAGTTAATCCTTATAAAACATCTTTCATAGTGAGTGTTGTGAGAAATTTCAAAAGTACAGAGTAGTCAAGGTATCCTTTACCTCTCTGGTGATTTCCTTAGCTCATCTGTGTGGGGATGAGCCAAAGGCAAAACATTGCACTGTATTGTGAACTATAGCAAATTAAACGACAGCACAATTTCTCTTAGTTTTCAGAGAATTAATACCCTTGGAATTGGAGGAAACGATACAGTTCCACTTTAGAATTATTAAGTTTCAGAGAATGTTTGGCCTGCATGCATGTGTGGTATGGCATGGAGTGTGATGTATGCATATCTATGTACTGATGCATACACCCCATGTGCACTCAGTGGAGGCCAGAGAAGAGCCTGAGGTTCCTCCTCTATCACTCTTCTGTGTTATTTCCTTGAGCTGGAGTCTTCGTTGAACCTGGAGCTGCTGAATTTGGCTAGACTGGGTAACTAGTGGAGCCTTAATGGGTCTCTGGTCTTCACCTCTCACAGGTCTGGGGTCACACCTGTGGCCATGCACAGCTTTTTACATGGGTGCTAGAGATGGAATCCAGGCCATCTGATTCCCTCTTATGCCCTTTGGGCTTGCATGGCCAACTTCCCAGGCCCTAAATGCAAAAGATTTTAAACTTCTGTCAATTCTGATTTTTTTTGTACTCCTGGGAGGAAATATATACTTATGACTTAGTAGAGCTTGTACTGAGGACTAGAAAAGAAGGAAGATTCACACTGTGGGAAGGAACCTCTACAGCATCCCTGCCAGAGGACACCTCAACTCTGAGCCTCTGCAGTATTATGTAGTGAGTTCATTTCCTGGTTACCCAGCTGCAAGTCTGACTTCTGGAGATGTGAGTCTGCGGGGGCTTTAGCTGACCTCATCCTCTCCCACAAGAGAAAACTCTTCATTGTAAAATACCACCTCAACCACTCACACAGAGATGAACTCAGATGGACAATGTTATTCTTATAGCTGACATAGCTTTCTGGTTTTTATCTAGCGAAGATTTGGGGGAAGGTAATTTGTTTTATAGTCGAAAGGCAGGTTTCCAGACCCATGCAAGGATAATTCAAGCTCTTTGGAGGGACATAAGAAGAGACAATAGTCGATGGAGAGACATCTTAATTTTTGGTGGAGAGGCTTAATGTTGTGAGCAGCAGCAACATAATGGATGGCTCCAATCTTTGGAGGGAATTATTCAACTATAGTCATTTAAAACCTTAATTGTATATCTCCTTTTGCCAAAAACTTTCACTTCTAGGGATTTATCCAGGGGAATTAATAAGTGCTTAAAAATTTAGGCCAGAGAAATGGCTCAGTGGGCAAAATATTTTCAAAGCAAGCATTAGGATCAAGTTCAGATCTTCAGCACCCACAGAAAAGCTTGGAATGGTGCCTGTAAGCACAGCACCGGGAAGGCAAAGACAGGAGGCTCCCTAGGCTTGCTGGCTAGCGAGTCTAGCAGAATCAGTGAGCTTCTAGGTTCAATGTGAAACCCTGTGTCAAAAACATAAGTGGGGAATGACTGAGGAGGACACCTGATCTTGACCTCTACACATGTGCACTCCTTTACACACATGCGTCCACACACATATGAACATTCATGAACTTACACACATCCAAAAGCACTTGGTTACATTATTTATTTTAGCACTGGAAAAAGATCATATATACATTAATATTTCCACATTATTCTATGTCCATAAAATCACTTACTATGATTTCTAGAAATGATAGTTTTTATGTATTTGAATGGAAAATTTGCATATGAAAACTGCATAATTTTAGTCTTAAATACACATATGTTTAATATTTCTCTGTGTATAACTAATAAAAACATTGGAAGGAAACTGACCAAAATATTATCTGAAGTATTTACATGATAGAATTTTTGTTTTCATTTTTTCCTTTTTTATGTTTTATTATATACATATTTTTCTTTTTTTTAAATTTTTTTTATTGTTCATAATGAGTTACAACATTTAGTGGGCAAACAATGAGTTGTTATCCCCAATTCACCACTGCCCCCCCCCCCCACTGGATAACCTCCTCCATGGGTCGTCTGGATCAGTCCTTGCGGCAGGGGACCATGGATAGCCTAGTATTCAGCCAGGTTCTCCTGGCCATGCCTCTAGATAATCTCCCCCACTGCGGCTCTCACAATCTTTCCGCCCCCTCTTCCACATAGTTCCCTGAGTCCTGGTGGATGAGTATTAGGGCTGCTTTAAGGTTGTAAGTTTAGGGGTCTTTGTGTCAAAATCGTTGGTTTCTGTCTCACTGGCTTAACCTGTGTTGATTTAACGGCTGAGGCTGTGGGCCCCTTGTTCATCCCCGTCATTCTCTGCAGGGTTCCATATGGATCCTCCACGGTATGACTGTGGTGGCTCCTCTCTTGCCAGGATCTCAGCTATCGGCCTACGGTTGGTTGGTAGGGTTAGATGGGCCCCAGCTCTCTCGCTGCATCCTGAAAAATACAAACACAATTGCCTCTGGCGAGCGCTGGTCCTCAATGGAGGCTTCCACTGGTGAGAATCCTGTGCTGGGAGGTATCTGCAGCTCAGAGTGTGACTGCAGCTTATGTCCACGACCTGGATCCCTGCTGAAAACCCTGACCCTTGTTTCCCGAGGGATGTGGCGTGTCTGCTAGTCAGCCATCTTGAACCGGAAGCCTTATTATATACATATTTTTCTAATTGTTGTGTTCTAGATATGTGTCCAAAGACATTTATAACAAAATACATTGGAAAATAGCCTACTAATTGTTCTGTCTTATTCTTATTTAGATTTATTAAGACAGTAAATGTTAAAAAGAGAATCAACTGTTGCATCTTGTCTGCATTGCTCTTTCAGGTAATATTTTCTATGTGTGACATTCAATCAGTTAAAAATGTGCAGTAGTTCATCTGTGCATAAAATATTCAGGTAGAAAAGTAACGTAGCTGTGATTCAATCTCACAGTCCCATCTGTCCTGTGCTGGCTGAACCTGGCTGGCACCTACCTTCCTTCCTTCCTCCTTCTTTCCTTCCTTCTTTACTTCTTCCTTCCTTCTTTCCTTCCACTTTATCAAAGCCCCTTTTCTCCTTTAAGATGAGAAGGAGTTTTGTAGACAGGTAAATGAAATCTCCTATTATGAGTCATCATTAAGAAGCCTGTCTGCTTGACTCTACCTGGTTCCCAGGGGTTACCTCACTTCTAAATCAACTTGTGCTTTGGCTACATGAAAGTATATCATGAAATGAAGGCAGGAAATAAATGGAAGATGACAGAAGAGGAGTGGTTGTGTTTCTCAGGGTTTGGTTTAACTTCCCTGCAGAGGAAAGAAGCTTTCATCTGAAATTGGAGATGTTAGGAGATTCGGAATGTAGCCAGGAGCCTTTACTGTCTGTTAAAGGTCCTGTTTACTTTGGCCAATGGACAGATGCCCTTGCTCTGTGTATCAGAGGAGGCCAGGAACCTCTGAAATCTGGGTTGATAAAATCTCTGGGAAAGGCTTCCCTGAATGTAGGGCCAGACTTTGCTTTTCTAATATCCTAAGTGGCTCTGCTTGGAAGGGATGTGAGGAGAGAAGCAGCTCAGGAGTAGCAGAATGACTGTCCTTCAGCTCGGTTGTGAAAGAATGACTGAGTCCTTGTGCTGAATCTTTAGCTTCTGACACTCCTTGTTCTTGAAGCCAATGCTATTTGTGTTCTAGAAGCTATGTGATTAAAAAAAAAAGTTTAACATTTTGCTTAATGTGGATGTTAAGTAGGACTCCATTTTTAGTGTTATACCTAAAATAAAAGTTGGCTGGTGAGATTTATTTTTAGAAGCCTGTTTGTTTTGAAGCTGAGTCTCAAAGCAAATTTGTGAAATTAAAATTTGCAGCAGTTCCATTGGTATTTTAGAAAAGGATGTCTTATAAGATGAATAAGCCATCTTCCTGAAATTCTTCCTCGATAGTATGAATTTAAGTGATTTTACAGTGCAGTTATCATCAACAAATGGTACGATCTTAAAGATTATCAAAGAAGCACTTCCAAATATAAAATTTAATTTTATACACTAATCTTTACCCAGCAAGTAGTAGAATGTTGGTTCCATTGGTAACCCAATAAATACTGGTTTTGAATTTCCTCTGCTTGATTTAGCCTTTAAATCGTCACTTCCTCTACCTACAACTTAGTATAGTCAAATAGTATGGGCTTTTGAATTAAATAGACACAACTCTCAATCTTCTTTCTGCCATCATTAGCTGTGTGACCGCACATAAGTTAATTGCTTAAACCTTAATTATATCATGTGTGAGATAATTATCCTTTTTTCTAAGAATGGGTTAGCTGAACACTAAGTGAGATAATGTTTATAAGAAATTTATCAGCAGTACCCAACACAAGCCTTACCAAATGACAATGTAATGATAATTTCTTTGAGATAATAAGTGTACTACTACCATGGAATTTTAAAGGCTCATCTGGAGTGATAAAAGCATTTAGAACCTGTAATGATGATAATATTAATAAGTACCATTCACTATTATATAGTACAGCATGCCAGGCATGTACTAAGCTCTTTAGGAAGTACACATGTCCCCTTTCTTATTTGTTTCACTGATGCAAATCTATTTATTGTGCTTTCTTTCACCATATGTCATTTTCAGGGTTTGCTTCGAACCACACTTCCACATCCCAAAGCTGAACGTAGCTATGCTCAGTATGAAATCACCCAGCTTCTCCCGGGCATCGAACTCTTCACAGACAAATACAGGGCTGACATAGGCTCTGTTGTTGCAAGCCTGTATTATGTCATCCGTGAACTGCACTTTGCTAGGCAAAATCTAATAGTAAGTAAACTGTAAAACCAACCACTCAGTGAACTGTCCTTTTTTTATATTTTTATGCCAACTTACCTTGTACTTTTCAAGTTTTGCTAATGCACCTTTGGTGAGTTCTTATTTAACTTTTAAATTCTTTTGAATGCTTACAGTTCTTTTCCAGACTTGTAAATAGAATGCATTGATCAATAGTCTTTCTTTGACATTGTTGCTTCGCATTTTGAAGACAAAGGCAATGTCAACTTGATTTCTGTTCTCTTTTGCATTCTCTTATTTTGTTCTTCTTTCCCTTAAGATGTTTGAAATTGACTAGAATGCATCATCAATGTCAAATGCGGGAATCTAGGACGCTTATGACTCACAGAATTAGTGCACAGTTCTTGTCAATATCCATCTGTAAGATAAGTTTATCTTTGTGTCCTGTCTCTTCTCTGTCAAGGATACATCTCAGAGAACAACAGACTAACTGTGAGATAAAAGGGAGATGTCTTTTCATGTTCTAGAAACCCAAAGGTCAGAATATAGCTCTACTTTCCTTCAGGGAAAAACATCAAAAGATATGCCATAAATGTAAAGTTGATTGCATTTGAAAATAATAAGTTCTAACCACTCATCATTCTGTGCCTTCCTCCCTACTTCTGTATTTTCTTCCTTTATGCTCCCTCCTCTCTCTTTCTCTCTCTTCTCCTCACAATCGCTTTCTGGTATCAACTCTTTACCCTTTTCTCAATCTTTTTCCTTCACACACCTACTTATTTGTATACCATTTTCTATTCTTTTGCTATAGTTCTTATAAATTCAACTCTCTCTTTATATTAAAAATATTTATTGCCCTGGATAGGAGTCATTAGATTATAAAGCCATGTATTAAAGTGAAAAGGTCGATAAATGCTTTTTAAAACTGGACAGATGTGGTGAGAAATTGTTTATTAAAAAAATAATCAAATGGTGCTCCACTCCCTGTTGAAGGGATTCATAGCTGGATTGAGAAAATGATTCCATCCTCCTGGGTATCCCTTAGGCGCCTCCTCATATTCATATATCAGATATATCACTGCATTGGAAAAGAAATGAGACTTCTTTCCTCTAAAGCCTCAGAAATTGAGAATGGCTTTTGTTTGAATAATTGAGCAATTGGCAGCAATAAAATAGTATGTTTTTATTTCTCATTAAAGAAAAGAAACTAAATCTCAAAGGTAATTGTTCTTGATGTTTTGTGCTGCATTAATTATAGAAAAAGGTTTTGTGTTATGTTTGTAGTGCATAATTGTAGAAAAACGTATTAAGCTCAAAGTCATTTAAAACCAGTTTTAATCCTTTCAAAAAAAAGTTATCGCTGCTTGAGCTTCCAACTGACCTGCCATCAGAGGGTCCCCAACCAGACTTAGAGATAAACAGTTTCCGCCTGTATCACCTTGGCCTTCTTCAGAAGGGGCCTCAAGACTAATGAGACTTCTCTCAAATACAGAGTTTGCTGTGAGATCCAGAGCTATGAAATATGGAAAAGAGTTGATAAATAATGAGAATCTTGAGCAAGGCCTGGTGCCTCACATCTGAAATTCCAGATACTCAGAAGGCTGAGGCAGGAGGATTGCAAATTCAAGGGTTGTTTGGTGACACTCTATCTCGAACTAAAAAATCAAAACAAATGAAGGCTGGGGAGTTAGCTCAGTTGTAGAGAGCTTCCCTAGCATGTGCATGAGGCCTTAGGTTCAAACCCCAGCACCAAGTGGGGGATGGCCATGGGGATCTCAGCCTTCCTTCTATCTTCCTTTGGTCTGATGGGAGCAGCAGCAGGAACGGAGTTCTGGTTTGAGCGATGATCAGTGATTGTTCAAATGTCCTTGCAAACCTGCCTTCCATGGTTCAGTCAAGTGAAATGCTGAAAATCTTTGAAGTTTTACATATATCCATGAGATGTGGAGAATGACTGGACTTTTGGTTTAATTCTCAGAAAATTAACATAATACATAAAGAGTAAGCTTAGATATTAATTGGTGACTATATGCCTTTTATTTGAAAGGTGGATTCTTAGGTCCTCATGCTTGTGAGGCAGATGCTTTACTGACTGAGCTAACTTCCCAGCCTCATAACTAGTGTAGTACAGGCTTTTCCAATGGAAAGATACTAATTGAAGACACACTGCAACTGACATTGAGATGAATAAGTAAGAACTGGTTAAGTCCTTGGAATGTGGGCCTCTTTGCTTTAAATCATGCATTTATTTGATATCTCATTTTCTAGTATTTTCCCATAATCCTCATATATTTATGTTATTTTTTTCAATGAAAATAATTAATTACACTTTAAGTTTTTCCATACTTAGAGATGTGGAACATAAAGCTGGGATAGTGGATGACATCTACTTGGAACTCTGTCTCGGATAGCATCTTAAAGTGCTGGTAAAATTAGGAATTATTTGCTAGTCAGATTATTTTATTTATACCAGTCAGCTATTTTGCTAGCATGGAAATTTGATACTTCATGTACAGCATTTTATAATTAATATTTGGCTAAATTCATAACTAAGTTTTTAACCTGATTAAAAATATATTTTATAGCAGAGCATTTTTCTCCTGGTAGGTTTTGCCTCTCCTTGCATTATACCAATATTTTATTTCTGGAATTTGCCAAGACCTAGTCAGAAATCTAGAAGCAAGAATGCTCAAGGTATGCTTGCAAATTTTCATGATATTTGATACTCTTTGGCTGTTAATGATATTGTAATGCATTAATTTGATTCAATAATAAGCTGATAATAATATAGTGTTTATTGATATGAAAATAACATACTTGTTATGATTTGACTATCAAATGTCTCTCACAGGATCATATGGTCCTCAGTTGTTGGCAATGTTTGGGGAGGCTGTGGAATCTTTAGGATGTGGGTCACTAGCGGGCAGACCTTAAGGCTTAAAGGCTGCCTTGGTTCCTACCCAGTTTGTCTCCTTCCTGATCAGCACCCAGTCTGATCAGCACCCAGTGACAAGCAGCTGCCTCACACTCCTATCACCTTGCAGCTGCCCACGCCATGCCTGCCCTTCATGAGGGTCTATGGCCCAGTGGTGAATGTATCTGGAATTCGATTGCGGGAGCTGGAGACCTTGGCACACCCATTCTCTCTCTCTCTCTCTCTCTCTCTCTGTTTGCAAATAGATAAAAAATTCAAAATAAAAGAATACAGCTTGCCTGTGAGGGAGAGAAAAAGAAGGGAACATTGTTGGGAAGATGCAGACATGAGAAAGTCCTTCCTGTTCAGGATAGGAGTGATTTAGTACTGTAAGAGTAGAGGCTTTAGGCAGGGAGGATATAGATGATACCATGAGGAATACCACAGGCACATATTGGATAGTTGTTTCCTCTGGGTTGTTTGTGACTATTGCTGTCTTGAATTAAAAGCAGCCGTGACCCACCTTAGGAGACCTTGAAGAGACCAGGTCTGCCTTATGGAGGTAGGGCAGAGGTGCATGAGGCTCATGGACTCACAAGGCCCTTCTACTCCCCAATATCATAACCAAGTGACTGGCGTGGCACTACTCAGTGGGGTAGTCTTCTGTGAGCTGTCCATGCTGCAGGTGGACTCTTCAGTGGTCAGGGACTTCCTGGTGGTGTGTCTGTCTTTGAGCTGCTGGTGCTCCTGTAAGTAACCTTCATAAACTTATCAGTTCACCCAGCTAGACTTGGATAGAATTCTTTCTTTGGCTCTTAAGTGCCCTCTATGTGGGGTGAGTGACATCTTCCCAGGAGAAGCCACAGGGAATAATGAGATGCAGAACGCTGGGCACTCAACTCTAATTCTGGACCCTGAAGGGATGATGTGAAATAAGGAGATTGTGGAGCTAGGTATATTCTACTTGTCATTAAAGGGCAAAAGGCACAGAGAGGGGTGCAGTGACCACTAATCATATATCAGGTAGAGATCCAGAGGGGCATTAAAGAACAGAATCCAGCAGAAAATTTTATGTTTAATGTTCCTTTAACAGTATCCATGATTGGATAATTTATTAAGAATTTCTTGCCACTGTAAACAAACACCAGGTACTTACACCACTTTTTGCATCTGGCTTACATGGCTAGCTTAGAATTGAACCGAGGCCAAGTGGGCTTTGCAAGCAAGAACCTCTAACTACTGAGCAACCTTCCCATACATTGAAGTCTTACAGAGTTCCAACACAGCCACATCTAGCTGGGATTTGTTTCTTGCTTCATCATAACACGGCATAAGGCTCCATTTGGTGAGGGATCATAGGTGCCTACTCTGATCTTGTGCTCTTCTAACGACACTAATCTCATCTCAGTGGCTTTACCTTCTCTAACCCTAATTACTCCATCTACCATGAACATGTAAATTTGGGGATTACATGTCGAACAGTTGCACATTCAAGCCACATACTGTCTGAGAATTTAGCTGCTGTTTTCTGTGTCTTCTCTCCTGGAGCCTTGGCTTTGAGGGGAGTCTTAATTATCGAATTTTGATCAGGGGAATGCTACTGTCAGGTCTGGTGCCTGCAAACAGTGCTGGGAGTGGAGTGAGAGAGAAGTGAGATCTTATTGTCCAGTAGGACTGACAGGTGCAATGTACAAGGGCAATGCCTAAATCATTCAGGGGAAGAAAAGACAGCTGGCCTGAGCAGAGTTTGCCTGACCTTTCTGAAGTCAACTGGGATCAATGCGCAGGAAAAGGAGTCAGTCAGGAAACAGCCGACAGTGGAGCTCTCTGATTAGCTCATGCCACTCAGCTTCCGTGGGGCTCTAGTGTCCTTCAGGGAGTGATGTGAGGCCTCTTTATGACTAGCTCCTCTGGCTTCCCTGCACACCTGCCAACCTCTCTAAAGATGTATTCTCAATGTTTCAAACACGCCTACGAAGGGTACTGATCGCTCTGAAGGTGTGCAAGTGAAGGTTTTGATTGATAGCTATTCTCTTTTGCCTACTGGCTGGTTTGTGTTCACAGTAGTGGACACTTCTGAAAATCGGATTCATGTTATTATCACGTTGGCTTCTCCAGGTGATTAATTATTAGATTAATAGTATGAATTAGAATCAGAGCTCACCTTGGCAGTTAGATATAGTTCAGGTGTAACAAACAGTCTCATGGCCCACAGGTGTGGTGGAGTGTTTCCTTACAGGAGTAAATGAGAATCACCATCTGGGATCCCAAAAGAGTCCTCTGTCTCCTTAGGTGTCCACTTTGATACGCGATGGCACTGGGCAGGGGTAGAGACCACATTGTCTCAAGCAAGGACTGCAATGTACAACAGATAAGAAGCTTGTTCTCCATTAAAAATGGCCTTATGGGCTCACTTGTTAGCTAGTGTAGCTGAATCAGTGAGCCCTTGGTTCAGCTGTAGACCCTGCCTCAAAAATATGGTGCATCATGGCTGAGGAAGACACCCAATGTCAACCTCTGGCCTCCACACACCTGTGCACACAGGAGCAATGGTCACCTCCATGTACAAATGTGCGTGCACACCACACACCTACACATGCCAAATTTAAAAATTCAAAAGCCCAAATGGCCTCCTAGTTTCTCTTTTATTTATTTATTTATTTATTTATTTATTTTTGGTTTTTTGAGGTAAGGTCTCACTTGAGCACAGAATGACCTGGAATTCACTATATAGTCTCAGGTTGGCCTTGAACTGGCAGCTCACAGCGATCCTCCTACCTCTGCCTCCCAAGTGCTGGGATTAAAGGCGTGTGTCACCATGCCTGACCTGTTTTATTTTTATGTTACTTGTATAATAAGTTTCCCCTAATTTACCTTCTTTTCATTTTCTTAAGATACCTAAACCAGGTACTAAAATGAAAACAGAATAAGGTAGATTGACATGCCGAGAATAAATCTATTTTTCTTTTTTGTTGGTATGTGTGTGTGTGTGCGTGTGTGTATCTTCTGATTTTCTGTTTTATTCCCTCCATCCATATTTAACTTTGTCCTTCTTCAATGTCAAAACCTAAGTCAAGAAATCACATTTTCTGGGCTGGAGAGATGGCTCAGCGGTTAAGGCACTTGCCTCCAGTGCCTAAGGCCCCAGGTTCAATTCCCCAGGACCCACATAAGCCAGACCCACAAGGTGGTGGCCCTGGTACTCGTACTCACTCTCTCTCTCTCTCTCTCTCTCTCTCTCTCTCTCTCTGTATCTCTCTGCTGGAAAATGAATAAATGAAATATTAAAAAAAAAGAAATCACATTTTCTGATTAAGAACTCTCCTCTGTCCTATTACTGTTTTCTGTCAGTATTGGGATTAAACCCAGGGCCTTGCTCGCACTAGGAAGTCCTTTACCACTGAGGCACATCCCAGTCCCCACCTATTCTTTGGAGACAGGGTCTTATGGAGCCCACGCTTGCCTGCCTGCACCTCCCGAGTTTAGGAACTATAGACATGTACCACCATGCTCCATTTATGCAGTACTGGGGATTGAAGTCAGGGCTTTGTCCATGCTAAGCGGGTACTCTTTTCATTGACCACACCCACCATCCTAGCCTCCTCCTCCTCTTCTTCTTCCTCCTCCTCCTCTTCTTCCTCTTCTTTTTTCTTTTTTTCTCACCATCGTCATCCTCTCCTCCTCCTTTTTAAATTAATTAATTTATTTTTAATTTATTTTTTCCTCCTTTTCGAGACAGGGTCTCACTATGGTGAAGGCTGACTTTGAACTATGTAGCCCAGGTTGGCCTAGAACTTGATCTCTCCCAAATATTGAGATTATAGCTACCTACCACCACACCCATTATTCCAAATGCAAATTCTCCTCTGTGCTCTATGCCATTCTCAGCTACCATTCATTTGGCTTGCCAACCCTTCCTGATCTGTACCCAAGCTCCAGCCACGAGGGCACTCAGACTGCTTCCACCCTATGACCTTTGGGCTTAGGATCCCCTAAGCAGGTTTTCTCTCTCCCTTACACCATTCCCAACTCTGCTTTGAAGGGCTCCTCCTCAAGGAAGTCCTTCCCAGTCTTCCAGGTAGCATTTTAACTCCATGCCTCCTCATACATGTGCACATAATCATGTACCACTTACACTTAGCTGAATATACAATGCATGATGAATAAATGAATGAATGAAAACAAAGGAATTTGAGCAGGAACTTCTCTTCCTATAATTTCCTGATCTAGTTCAGTTGGAACATATTCAAAGAAACCATGGAAAACATATAGTTATTAGCTGATTTAATGTCACTAACCATATGCATTAAAGTTGACAGTACTATCAATTATAGATTAAAAAATTAATAGTTGTCTCTATGTTGGTACACTGTGATTTTTTTTTTTACTTTCCTCAGATGATTCAAGAACATCTGGAATAATTTTTGTTTTGTGTTTCTTTTAAGCCATAGTTCTCCATGGCAACCAAGAGATACATACAATTAATTTTTAAAACTTCTCCATGGCTGTCATGTTTTCATGTGTCTGCCTCTGATGAAGTAAGTGGCATCAGACAAAAGCCCATTGTTTTGAAAAGCCTCCTGCTGTTGTTGGTTAACTTCTGGGTCTATTGCTCCTGTAAATGGGCATTTACACAAACACATGAGTGTGGATCCACACATCAACCTGTAAACATGGATTCAGAACAACATTACTATAATTAAGCAGACTTTTCGTATCTCAGAAAGTGATGTTTTTGGCTCTACAATTTTTATTTTGTAAGTGAAGCAAACTAACTTAAAATCTTTTTATCCCCTTTCCTTTATAGATTGAAGTCCTTATAGATTTGGGTTTCTTTTCTGAAGCCTTTTATGAGCTGTCCCAGATTTTTTATGGAAAAAACATGCCTTCCACAATACCTTCTGGCTATAAAGCTGCTGGAAAAATTAAGGTAACTTGCCATTTTGATTCACAGCTATTTTTTATTCTGTGGAATCTACATTCTTAAATTTTAGGGAACAGTCCTGCAAAAGTGTATTTACAATCCTGCAGTGCCCCGGACCTCACTGCTAAGCATTGGCACAGCATCAGGGCTTCTATGAGGTCTCCTTTGTGGGTAGTGGAGCTGTGCCGGAGCAGAGGCTGTGGTTCTGGGATAGATTTTCATAATCAGGTTCTCGCTCAGGGACCCTGCCTACTGTTTTTTATTATCGTCACCAGGATATCTCTTCAGGCACACCAGATACCACATCTTAGATTTGTATATCTAATCTTATCATTTCTAGTCAGTTTTCTTCATGAAAATCATTTTTGCTTGCATCTTAATTGAATAGTTTTCATTTACATGTTTAACAACAAAGAGTTAAGAAGAAAGTGGTGTCAAGGCTAGAGAGATGGCTCAGTGGTTAAGGCTCTTGCCTGCAAAGCACCTTGTTTCATTCCCCAGCGCCCATGTAAAGCCAGATGCACAAAATGGCACATGCATCTGGAGTTCACTTGCAGAGGCTGGAGGCCCTGATGTGCCCATTCTCATTTTCTCTCTCTCTCTCTCTCTCTCTCTCTCTCTCTCTCTCTTTCTCTTTCTCTCTCTGTCTCTTTCTCCTCTTTCTCTCTCTCTGCTTCCAGATAAATTTGAAAAACAAGAATGTTTTGTCATCTCTTCCTCCTCCTCATCTTCTCCTTCTCTCTCCTCCTTTCCCTCCTCTTTCATTTTTCCTCTTTTCTCCTCCTATTCCTCCCTTTTCTCTTCCTCATCATCTCCCCTCCCCATACTCCCTTCTCCCTCCTCTCTCCCTCTCCCTTCCACTTCCTATTTCTTCTCTTTCACTCTGTGAGTCTTCCTCTCCTCTTCTTCTTCCCCTCTCCTCTTCCCTCTTCTCCTCTCTCTCCTTCTTCCTCATCCTCCTCTTCTTCCTTGTCATGGTGCTGGGGACCAGACCCAGAGCCTTGTGTATGCTAGCCAGGCACTGTCCCTCTGAGCCATCTCTCCAGAACACCAGCCCATTTCAGATTTTTTGTGATTTCTGCAAGGAAAAACATTCTCCATTTTGCCTCGTCCGCTTTTATTTTAGGAGATAGTTTTACCTGACTTGCTTAATTGGTTTTTATAAATTGGGTAAGTAAGACATCCTTGGAAATGAGACTTAGAATCTATAGTGAGTGCGTAAATTAGAATCTATGGTGAATGTTTAAACCAGATTCTGCAGTGAGTGTATAAATTAGACCAGCACGAATTATTATTTTCCTGCTTTGGTTTTCATGTGATCTGGGAATCATGGATGACCTCGCTTTGGGGAGCTCCTGGCACCCGCATGAGTCTCAAATCAGCTCCTTGGGGAGGGTGGGAAGTGTAGGCATAAGGAGTGTGACTGACAGGCACAATTATATTTCTGCTTGGATTCACATTTAGAGGAGCTAAAGACTTGGGAAGTAAGCTGTGCATCTTGAACGTCACTCATGTAAGCTTACATTATATTTATACATTATGTTCATCAGTGTATTCCTCAAAAAAGTACTTTCTCATTATTTCACATAATTTCTATAGCATTATTATTTATTATAATTCAGATTGGAGGTGTGGCTCAGTGGGAGAGTGTTTGCATTGCAAGCACAAAGCTCTGGGTTCACTCCCCAACATTACATGTAAAAAAGAGATGTGTGTGGTACATGCCTAAAATCCCAGCGCTTGGGAGGCGGAGGTAAGAGATCATCCTCAGCTATGCAGAAGTTTGTGGCCCATCTAGACTACAGGAGCTCATCAGAGCATCCTGACAGAGACAGTCATTAAATAATGTGCATGTATGTGTGAGTGTGTCTATACAGTGTATCTCTCTATACATCACATACAGTGTTCATTGTATATGTGTGTGTTTTATCTGTTGGTCCATTGACTTTTCTACCTACCTATTATGAGATAAGTCAGTTTGCTATTTCATTTTTCTGTGGTGGCAACTAATTCATCTTTTATCTGGGTTAAATCAGTGCTATTTTCTTATTTGTGTTGCAATCAATAGTCTTTCCTATTTACAAATCATTTATATCTTGTCATTAAAATTATATTTCAGTTGATTTATGTTTTTTGAGTACATTCTGAATACAGATATTTTTCTAAGCATGGATATGGAAGAGCAAACAATCAAATGGAGCTCTTGCTTTCCTGTAACTTGCTGACCAGTGTGAGTGTGTGTTGGGGGGGGGTTGACATATTCAGTACCTACATCTGTGTGAGGTGGTGAATGCGGTGAGGAACAAGGCGGCTGAAGTGAGCAGAAGAAGAGTCAGCCTTGCTGCTTCACTCAGGTGAGTTGGAAGGATTGTGGAGGAAGTGAACAGGTCTGTGAAGGAAGATTTAAGAGGCAGGATGCACAGTCAGTAAAAGATTGTGAGAAAGATACTTGTGAGTCACGGCTGGGGAAGACCATGTAGGTCGAGAGAGGCTGCAGCAAAGAGAAGGTGGGAAGAAAGGAATACCCAGGAGCAAGGTCATGGGACACTCACTGGGTTTGATTAAGGACCCTGAACCAGATGAGTAGTACTGAAGAAATTTGGAACAGAGATTTGATGTGCTAGGCATTACATGTGTAAAACAGTCACACTGCTGTTTGAGTAATAAGCCACGTGTGGGCAGGGGCATAGACAGCAAGACCAATTAGAAGGATGTTGATGTCTCTGGCTGAGACTCAATAATGATTGGGGCAGCAGTTGTGGGAGGAGGTGAGCAGTGGTCTCATTCTGAGTGTATGGTGAAGGAGCACTTGATGGAGGTAGGAGGGAAAGGTTGCCTGTAAAGCCTGAGAACTGGCAGAAACATTTCCATATGCTAAGAACAAACAATTGAACAAGCTAAGTATGATATCCATAGAAGCCCGATGGAGATATAGCACCCATAGGCACAGACTGTATGTTGTCTAGAATTTGGGGGGAGACCAGGTTTGCAAATATACATTTAGAAGCATTAGCATAGAGATTTGAATTCAGCACTAAATGAAATCAGCTGAGAACCCAGGCAGACAAACAAAAGTAGACGTGATAACTGAAATCTAGGATTGTCCACACCCACAAGCAGAGTCCAAGAAGATGAGGAGAAGCTTGGGTGGAGTGACAAAGTCATTTCTTTCAACAAAAGAAACAAGAAAATGTCTGAAACTATTCTTTACATGAGAATTACAAGCTTCATTTTTATCTAGTATCTTTCATAAGACAAATGTGTGGGTGAATTCTCTCCCAATAGGTTCTGACTTCAAACTTTGTATTCTCAAAGTTAATTTGCAGCTTTCTAGCTTCAATTGGGAATTTCAAAAGTGTAATTAAAAGAGGAAATGCTTTCAAGGTTTATAATTAAAAGAGGTGCCAATGTTATTAGGCTGTAGGCCAGTTATTTAAAGAAGGGATTAATGAATTTAGTTTCACTTGCAAAAGAAGTAAATGAAAGTCTTATAGATTACTATTGAACTTTTCATAGCACTTAAAAATTTCTATATTTTAACATTGTATTAATATCAGGATTTTTCTCATCACCAAATATAAGGTTCCATTATCATCTCCTTTCAATTTATAGCACCAAAAGTCCTCATTATTCAGTTATTATTTTTCAACATATTATGGGCAATAAAGAATATTTTCAAAACAGCAATTTTGTAACACTTATTAGTGCTTTCTGTCAGTGAAAGTTGTATGTGATCTATTGGTTTGGTCACTTGTCTGGGTAATCCCTCTTGGTCCTCATTGTAAGATTGGTTCCCTGCACTGCTAGCATCCCCTGATAATTTTTATGGCCTTAGAATACCTTGAACTAAAGAAGTCTGGGATATTGAGTTAGGCCGTCATCCATTTGTGAACACGATCTATCCATGGAAGCTGTAGGTGACTTCTTGGTGACTGAGAAGATGAGGGAGCACATCAGGATTGGCTTCTTATGAATGGCCTTCTTTTCAAAAGGGCTTTCTGTGATAAGAGATGGGCTCTGTTTCACAATTCATCAATCTATGCAAATAAATGTTTTCTGACACTCCAGTACATTTAAACCAAACATTTGAACAGATAATTCACACACACAAAGAAAAAGAAGTACAAAAAAACAGTCATTCTAAATGCCTCAATTTTATTTCAAGCCTGCAAAGTTGTTTTTTTTTTTTAAGTGATAACAATTCTCAATGCTTTTAGCGATGCACTCACCCAGGCATGTTGGCAGTATGCGTGGGAATGTACAGTGAGACATCCCATGTCAATTTTCTCAATTTATGCTTGTCTTTTGACCCAGAAATCCTGCTTCTAAGATTTAACTCAAAGGCAGTGATCATAAATAGAGACAAAATACTCATCAATGTTGTTTAAACTATGGCTGATCTCTGGGCTGGTGGGAAGTAGGCTCCTCAGGTAACTAAAGTCTTAGCCACTCACTCACTACTGGGATGAATCTCTAAACCAGACACAGTTTATGGGAGGAAAGTATTTATTTGAAACTACAGATTAGGGGAAGTTCCATAATAGTGAAAGAGGCTGCAACCCATCACCAACTACACACAAAACAAAACAGGCAGCAGAGCAGGGGAGAATTCCTTCCCCTTTATATAACCTAAGGGCAGGGTTTTGTAACCCTTTCCCAGACTTGTTGACTCCCTGAGTCCCTGGAATTTCCCTCCTGCACTGCCCTCCCAAGTAGGAAAGTTTATTTTTAGCTTTCCTGAGCCTTCTTACATCCTGCCCCCCTACTGAGAGTGCTAGCTTCCTGTAAACAACCTGAAACCAACCCAAGGTTACTAATAATGTTAAGTTGACAACAAAATTTAACTGGGAAAAAAGTTTGGTTCTGAGACTACACTCATAGGGTACCTACTAGACTGAGGTGAATATCATGGGAAGGAAACTGTGATATTTACTGAAAATGGAATATGTTTCATATGATTTTTTAAAAATATATCAAAAAGCAGGTGGTAGGAACATCAAACTATTATTAACATTGACCACATAGAAGAAAGTGACTGATGTATACATTTTAGTTTCTTCTTTATTCTAATATTTCTGACTAAACTATGTATTAATTTTACAATACAATGTACTTAAATGGTTTTTTAAAAAAATAACTAATTAAATTTTATTTTTAATTCTTATGACTACTGAGACATTCTTTGAAAAAAAATATAGGCACTTCCATAGAGCAACTTTTAGTAGGAGATAAGTTATAACACCATTATGGGGTAAAAATATTTTCTTAGGATACAGTGAGTTAATATAGAGAAATAAACATTCAGAATTGGAAATTCTTACATACAAATACAATTTGAGTTGGAATTTAATTAGATTAAAATAAAATCAATTACTGATTCCTTCCTGAAATCAGAGTAACAAATCTTGGGATAAAGTTGAGAAACTGACTCAATGTTACTGAAATGTTGTAGAGGTAGATCATGAGCCACCCAGGTTTGTGTCTGCAGATGTCAGCATGCTGATAAAAACTCATGACTCCACTATACTGTGGATGCCTTGGGAGAGGCAGACAATTTAGGGAGGTTTCTCCTTTTGGTACTCTAGCTAAAAAAGGTTCTATGTTATCTTCTATGCTACCATAAGATATAATAACTCCATGGTGAAAGGAGACAGAAGGTCCCTATCCCTTAAAAACTTCATTGCTTTCTGTGCTATGTTAATAAAATACAGTTTTGGCTTGATCAGAATAAATAAGACACAGAACTGACTTGGGAAAATAGTTACATTCTTAAGTAACTGTAGGAGTTTGGTAATATGTGTCAACAAAATCATATGGACTTTGCCCAGTGAATGTAAATATATTTTCTAATGTATGTATATGATTTTAAGAACACACTAATTGTCTCATTTAAAAGAATACTCAAATAAGTTGGGAACCTCCTGTTAATATTTTGTTTTTGACAGATATTTCAATCATTTGACTCAGGAAAACCTCTCACCAGTAAGGAGAACATACAGGTAAAGACAACAATATTTTACAAGCAATGGATATTTAATGTGAATAATTATGGCGTCATTTCTACCCCTTTGCAGCTATGATATTATTTTGAAAGAGGGTCTCATGTGGAACAGGCTGGCCTCAAACTCACTATGTAGCTGAGAATATCTTTGAACTTCTTCCTTTTTCATCTTAAATTTCTAATAGAGTTTCAGAATTGGGTCAATCTAATCTGGTGTCCAGCTCTGGAAATGAGCAGGGACCATGCCTGCTTCTAATTATGGACATGTGATTGGTTTGCTCACTCAGCCATACCTTTTATCTCTGACTTTGAAATTTTTCTTGGTTAGAAGGTAATGACTAACTTTCATTGTTAGTCAGGGACTGTATATTTTGGAGTAGGCACTGCATTCAGTATGGCTGATACTTGTGTCTTCTAGTTCCTAAACTTCCCAGGGCTGGGAATATTTTCATATGACATTTTAAGAAACTTTCAATTAACCATTTTTATACATGCACATAATGTTTTTTTAATCACAGTCTCCTCCCATTACCTTTTCTTATCTCTCCTCTCCTGCCCCCTTCCATCAACCTCTTCTTCCCAACTAATTCCCTCTTCTGTTTTTTGTTTTTGTTGTTTTGTTTTTTCAAGGTAGGGTCTCACTCTAGCTCTGGCTGACCTGGAAGTCTCCGGGTGCCCTTGAACTCATGGCAATCTTCCTACCTCGGCCTCCTCTGCTCCTCTGGGATTAAAGGTGTGTACCACCTCACCTGGCTTTCCCTCTTCTATTTTGAAGTCTTTTTTGTTATGTGTATGACCCAGAGAGTTGAATTTGTGTCTACATGGACACAGGTAGGGTATTGTTTAACAGAGCATTCATGTATTTTATAAACACCATCTCTGATTTCTCCAGTAATTTTTGAAAAAAGAGGACAAGACTGCTCATTAACAAAAGTAGCTAATACATAAAATATTTATTTTTACCTGGTAACTTGAAAGGCATTACCTTAAGATTGCTTTATTTTTATTAGGAAAGAAGTATATCTTCTATTAAATGAAATCTTATTTCTTTTCTGTTATTATACATTTTTCACAAAGTTACCTTTTAATTAAGCTTTATATGATTCAGTTTTTTTTTTAACCAAAAGTTCTATTTTAATTCAGAAGCATGTTGACTGAAATGAAAATACCTGGTATTAGGGAGTTAAATATACATATTCATGTTTTAGTGTTTTGAGACTTTGGGGAGTATAGGAATATTTATTTCTTTCCAGTCACAAATGCCAGGCCATCCTAACAACACTTCCTTAAGGAGCAGTCTTTTCTATATAAAAAAAAAATCAAGTCTGTCTGATCATTTCTTTTTATACAAAAAGAGACTGACAGTATAATAGAAACCAAATTTCTATTAGCTAATTAATTAAAACAGTACTGTTGGCCCGCTTAAGACTCTTCAGATTACACTCTGTGCTTTCTGCATAGATGGAGAGAAAGAAGTGTTAAATAGCATTACTAATTAATCTTCCTTTGATCCTCAAGTGTTTGTGTGTAATTGTCAAGGCTCATTAAATCAGTTTGCTGCAGAAGGAAGAGAAATGTCCTCTCTCCTCCTCCCCACCCAGTCTGCAGCTTCCTCTCCAGATAGCGAGGACGGACTATTTTCCCAGCGCCACAGCTGGGCCACAGGTCAGCCCCGTGGCTGCTCCACATCTGGTTCTTCTGTATGCATTGCATTCAGTCCTTACAGGAGGTTAAGAAAAGAGAATAAACAAAAGCAACTTATCTCCCCATCATTGTTAACTCTCCCAAACATTGGACTTTATTGTTTACATAAGGCAGATAGTTTCTCTCTTTTCTAAAATAGACAACAATATCATCTACATTTTATATTAATTCAAAAAATATTAAAAGCATGTCGCATTCAAAGCATTGTTCTGATGCTGCCAATCAAACATACCAGTCAATCAATATCACAGACAAGTTCCAGATCCTTACAGAGCATTTAATGGGGAAGAGTAGTAATAACAAACATGATATGAACCAACGTGAAGACAAGGGCCATATGGTATAGTATGTGAGGAGAATAATACTATAGAAGAAAAGAAATCCAGCGAGGAATTGTAAAGGGGATTGAGAACATGGTGACAGGGTAGGAGTTGTAATTGTGAACCTGGTTTGGTGAGGGTATCTTGCCTAGTGTAGTTAGAATTGTGCGAACCGTAGAGGAACAGCAGATGGAATCAGAAAAGTCAAATGGAGAAAGGACTTGTAGGGACCTAGAAATGTAGTCTCTTACCTCAGGCAAACAGAAAGCCACTCAGATGTCTAGTTGATCTGTTGAGTTCATTGTGTACCAGGTAATGTTCTTGCAATCAAACACACCAATCAATCAATAATACAGACAAATCCTAGGCACTTGGTGTATGGCAAGGGTTGGGAATGGGCGGGTAGGGACAATAGGAATATAGTTGTTGACAGGTTGACTTTGAGAGGAGTTGACTCAGTGGTTGAGTTGTTCAGTTGAGAAGAGATGTTGGAACTATTTTATTTCATAAAGAGAGGAAACGAAAACTAAGACCATAACTAAGACAATCTGAGAAAAGAGTGAAGAGGAGAGGATGGAGTCCCTGGGCATTTCAGTTTCTAGCACACAGGGGAGGAACAAGACCCCGACAAGGAGGGAGCCCAGTGGGAGCAGTGACCTGGAGACCACATGAAGAATTCCTTTTCAGAAGAAGGGAGAACGATGATATAAAAATGTACTGACAAATCAAGTATCATAATTCACTGTCTTAAATATGATTTATCTTCACATTTAACATCTCTGAAGTTAGAATACATTTTATAGATGATGACAGGAGACAGTTTAATTTGCATATAAATGGTTAGATTAGAAGTGAATCAAACATTTTATTCAGCCAAGTGTAGGCCAATGGTGGGCCTGATCAAATGATCTGGATGTAGGGATGTAGCCAGCAGCCCGCGTGTGGCTGATAAGCTTCTGCAGTTTCTCTATAATAAGGTATCCCTTCCTTTATTCTGATGCCTGGTTCACTGTCATCATGTGGCAAGCCTGTTCTCATGACAATGACAAAAGCATCAATGAGGAGCTGGGGTGGTTCCAACATGAAGCATCTCTCTTGATAAATCTGCCACTTAAGGACCCTCCTGTCTGTTCTGCATTCCTTTGTCAAACACCAAATGGGGGATTAGTAGAAATAAAACTTCTATAATATGAAAAATTAGGTTACTAAATTTGCTTTTTTACCTTTTTACTTGTAGGCACTTGATGAATTAATAAATAAAGGAATGCCTCAAATTCTGGTTTATCTTGGCCAACAGCATCTGTTAAATAAATTTTCCTTTGTTAAGGCATACTTTTTAATAAGTGTGGCTGCCACAATAAACTGTGTTCCTGATAATTCACTGAAAACATTGAGCCATGGGCTTTATAATGAGAAGAATAAATCAAATACCCCAACCTTGAAAGGTAAGCATTTATGTTATTTTTTCATCTTTTGATGCAACTTTTTCTTCTCTTTTTCCAACTACTTCCCACGGCACTCCTACTAATCCATGTGAATATATAAGAAGCATATGTATAGTTCTATATTTTCCTGGAGCTCATATAACAACACACATATACTTATGTCTTGGTATATGTACATATACATGTATATACATATATCCATATGCTCTCCTACATGTAAAAAGATATCATAGTCACATTTAGGATACTGTAGTCACATTTTTGTGCATCTTGCATTTCTTATGCAGTTTCATGGAAGCCATTCTAACACAGTTGTTTTCTTTTGGCATACTATGCTGCCTGTGTGGGAACTCTGCTATGCTGCAAATATTCCGTGATTGATTTAACACCCCCACTGTTGATATTCATATATGAAGTTTTCAAATACATTAGATTTTTCCCTCAAAATAGATGTGTTCCACCACTTAGTATGATTTATGATTTTTTAATGTATATTTTTTGTTAGGTCAGAAATTTCTGTTTTTAGTTTAAATAATTTTTATGGTGAAAGGGCACAGAATTTTAGGAATAGCTTTATCTGTATCTGTATTAGGGTAATTATATAAAATAGGGTTTTTTTCTATTGATGTTGTGCATAACATTAATTAATTATATTCAACCTTGCATTCTTGAAATAAATTTCACTTGAGATTGAATTTTTTTTTACAACTAGGCAGTTGTGGTAGTTTGAATCAGATGTCTCCCATGAACTCATGTGTTTGCTTGGTTCCCAGCTCATAGCAATTTGGGAGGTAGAGCCTTGCTGGAGGAGGTATGTTGTTGGGAAAGGGATTAGGGTTTTTATAACCAGCTCCCCGTTGCCAGAACTCAGCTCTCTCTCCTGCTGACGTTTTTCACCTGCTGTGGCAGAGGTGATGTCCAGCCTCTGCTCATGCCATGCTTTCCCCTGCCATTAGGAAGCTTTCCCTCGAGAACGTAAGCCAGAGTAAAAACTTTCCTCCCAACAGCTGCTTTTGATTGTGCACTTTTCCAGCAATGAGAAAATAACTGCAAAAATTCTGTTTGTTAATATTAAAGATTTTTGCACTTATATTCACAAGAGATACTAATTTTCTTGTGTCTTTGCCTAATTTTGATCGTAAGCTAATTCTGGTCTCTGTTTTGCAATACTATTATTACTAGTCATGAATGATGAGTTTAGCAGATCATAGAGTGCAATTGGAAATACAGATGTTCATAGCTTCCAGGAGGAAGGACACAGTACACTTGAGTGGAAGGGCAGTGCATAGAGCAATACCAGTGTTGTTCGGGAGGCAGGGGATTGGGTGGACAATGTGAGCCAGGGCCTTTATCTGGGTTTCCATGTTTTTTTTTTTTTTCTAGTTGCACAAAGGGTAAAGTTAGGTCATTTATATGTACTTTTTTTCTTCTTTAATGTAAGTACTATCAATTTCCTTCCTATAAATGCTTTTGCTGCATTCCATAAGTTTTGATTGTGTGTTTCCAATTTCATTTGCCTCAAGTATTTTTTGATTTTCATTTTTGTTTGTTTGACCTATTGGCTGTTCAAGAGCATACTGTTCAATTTCCATATGATTACACATTTTCAAGATTCCTCTTTTTTAAAAATTTCATTTCATACCATTGTAAATGGAAAAAACACATAGTTGATACCATTTCAACCCTCAAAAATTTTGTAAGGCTTATTTTGTGGACTAATGATCTACCATGGCGAATATCGTCTGTGCACTTGAGAAGAACATGTATTTTCTTGCTGTTAAATAAATTGTTCTCTAAATGTCTGTTACATCTGTTCAGTTTATGATGTTGTTCAAACATAATGTTCTCTACTGATTTTCTGCTTGGATATAGTCTTCTAGATGTATTGACCCTTTAATCATTATATAATGACCTTTATCTCTGTTTTGACATCAAGGCTATGCTGTATAATATAAACCCTCCCTCCCTTCTTTCACTGCCATTTGCATGGAATATCTTTTTCAATTTGTTCACTTTCAGTCTATGTGTGTGCTTGCCAAATGAACAAGATATCTCAAAGTTGCTATGCATATAATTTTATGACTTTTAAAGAATCGGTAAGAAGCAGCAGAGCACATATATGCCTGTAACTGTTGTTGGGTCCACCCTCCTCAACACTTCTGGTCCTCTTTCTCTGCTCCTGTGGATTCAGGTTCCCTTGAAGAACTACTACCTTAGCCCACACAAGCTGGTGCCTGCTACATTGGTGCTTTCATTGGTAAATACGCTGCATTTCTATATGCTGTATATCCAATAATACATTTCATGCATTATTTTATCTAATTGCTTTTTAATTCAATATAGGGAAGAAAGGAGAAGTATGCATTCATACTGTCTTCCAAAATAACCTGATGTGTATTGGTTCTCTTGGGTTTTCATAGAGATTTGAATCATCATCTAGGGTCACTTGCTGGGATGATGAAAAGATCCCTTATGAATTTATACAAAAGTGGGTTTCTCAGGTGCTTGTTAAATATGAGGTCTTTCTTTGTCTTGATTTTTGAAAGATCAATTTTGGGTGGTGACATATTATTCTTGGCCCACATTTCTTTGGGCATGTTGAAAGGGTGTTCTGGATTCTGTTGGCTATAATGAGAATTTAAGAATTAATCTTGTTGAGTTTACTCAAAAGTGACAAATCTTTTTTTTTCTCTTACTGCCTTCAAAATGTTTGCCTTCCTGCCTTGAATGTGCTTACATTAAGGTTCTGTTTAGGGCTCGCTTTGTGCTTCGTCTTGGAGTTTTTGATCTTCCTGGATGTGTGACCCATGTTTTCCAACACATTCAGCTGTTATGCCTTTAAATAATTCCTGTTTCTCTCTTATTCCTTTGGTTCTCCCATTATGAATATTTAGCATACTTCATGGTGACTCACATTTGAACCACACTATCCATTACTTTTCAACCTATTTTTTTCTGATTTATCCAGTTTGTGTTTTTTCTTCTGCCAGCCCAATTCTGTGAAGCCCTTATAGTCAGTTCTTCATTTTAATTATTTCACTTTTTTAACTCTGTAATTTCCAATTTGTTCTTTTTACATCTTCTATCTCTTTCTTCACATTTTCTATTTAATGAAACATTGTCATGATGTCTTTCTTTACTTTTTAAATCATGGTTTCCTTTAGCTTTTTGAACTATTTATAACAGCTACTGTCTGCTACATTATTCATGCTATAGTTTGACTGCACAGTGCCCCTCATACCAAATGTGTTAAAGGCTTGGTCACCTGCTGATGCAATTATTTAGAGGATAATGGTTCATGAGGATATGAACTTTACTGATGGGTTAACTCATTGATGACTTTGGTGCTAATGGGCTATTAGGAGGTGGATTGAAGTCAGAGAAAGGAAGTCAGTCACTGAGAGTATTTCTTGGAAGGGAATATCTTATCTCCAAATTCTTCCTTTCTCTGTCTCTGTCTCTCTGTCTCTCTCCTTCCTGAATGCCATGGAGTAAGCAGCTTTCCTCCACCATACCTCGCCCAAAGCAATGGAGCTACCCAACTATGAACTAAAATTTTGAAACTGTGATCCAAAACAAAGTTTCCTTTAGGTTGATTTACTCAGCTATTTTGTCACAATAACAAAAGTTTACAGACACAATCCATTATCTGCTCTTATCAGGAGGCCCTGGTCGCACCCATTCTCTCTGTCTCTCTTCTATTTCTCTCTGCTTGCAAACACATAAACAAAAATATTTTTAAAATCCTAGAGCATAATTTGCTGTATATATTAATCTGGTCAGGGGATAGTTTTGAAATAGTGTTAAAATTTTGTCCTGATTTCTCAAGGACTCCTTTTAGTTTTCTCTCCCCACTTGCCCCTGTCCTCTTCTATAAAATAGCTGCCAACAATTTATCTTGCACATCTAATGGACTTTTATTATAACCTCCACTGCTTTTGAGCACACCACTGGGATGAACTTCTGCAAGTTCAGTTCTACATGTATCACTGGGAAACTTTTTCCCTAGGGTGATGCGAACACAAGTCTTTATCCTAGATAGGGCACAGACAATAGACCAAAGTACAATTATACCAAAACCAGTTTTGGTGAACCAATGGAGTTCTCACTTAGAACCAGGGCAAGAGGTCACTTACAGGAACAATGGATGACCCAAAGGCAGCAGCATCACCAGGAAGCCCACCCCAACATAGGTTACAACACATGGAAGCTGCATCTCTGGAGCTCACTGCACAACCTGCAGGCAGCTTGGTGGGTCCAAACCAGGCACAGTTTATGGGAGGAAATGATTTATTCAAGTTACAGATCCAGGGGAAATCCCATAAAAGTGAAAGAGGCTGGTCTTCTTTCTCAGGTCCAAGCAGAGAGAAAAACCCATCATCTATACCACACACACACAACAGGGAACAGGCAGGAGGGCCAAGGAGAGAATTTCTTCCCCTTTATACAGCCTTACGGTTGGGTTTTGCAATTCTATCCCAGACTTAATGGCTTCCTGAGTCTCTGGAATTTCCTTCCTGCACTACCCACACAGGAAAGGATATTTACTTCTAGCTTCATTGAGCTTCCTTACATCCTGCCGCCTACTGAGAGGCTGCCTTCATGTGAACATCCTCAGAGACCCACCCAAGATTACTTGAAAGGTCAAGTTGACAACAAAACTTAACCATTACAGTGGGTGAGAGAGTCTGTACAGTCAACCCCATCAGCGAGCCCCATTCCCAAGCAGTTTTTTTCCTTAGGACTGGGTCTTGCAACCTTTTTCATCAACTTGTTGACTTAATTGGGTCTCCTGGGCTTTCTTCCTACCCTTAGGAGAGAATACTTCAATTTGGAGGAAATTGCTACACAATAGGATGAAATTGTCAAATTGATTTAATCATTTGTTGTATGCCCTTACAATTATCTCCATATACTATAAGAATTAAAATGCAGTCTTCCCCAGTTTCCCCATGGAGTAAGCTCTTAGAACTCCATGCCAGAAGTGGAACTCCCTAACAATAAATTTCAGAGAAAGAGCCCCAGTCCTCTCTTATACTCTGCTGACCCATAAAGTCAGATCCTTCTAATTGAGAATAGCCAGGATGTTGGGGTTAGAAGAAGAGGTCATGGCTGGAGAGATGGCTCGGTGGTTGGGGCACTTGCCTCCAGTGCCTAAGGACGCGGGTTTGGTTCCCTGGGACCCACATGGGCCAGACCCACGGGGTGGGGGCCCTGATGCACTCTCTCTCTCTCTCTCTCTCTCTCTCTCTCTCTCTGTTTGAAAATGAATAAATAAAATATTTTAAAAAAGAAGAAGAGGTCAATGTGTTAAATCCCACTTCATTTTCTAATCTCCCTTCCCATTTGACACATTTAGTCTCTCAGGTGGATATTGTTTTGCTGTAATGTCTCATCAGGTGATTTGTGGGTATTTATCAGGTTGACTGAAGCCAGTAGTTCAGAATAAGGGCAGATGTTAGCCAATGGGTGAGGACTTTGAAAGATATTTGATATATCTTTCAAAGATATCACAGATAGGATTTGTCTCTGTTCTTCAATTGAGGGTGTGTAAACATCTACAGAACTAATGCTTCCAAGGAGTTTTTGAAATGTTAGAAATATCTGGAAGACATAGAGTTCCTAAGTGACCCTGGCTTCCAGGAGAGGAACCTCTACTTCATATCAGTAGTTAGCAACACGAGAAACATCAGTAAGCATGCAAAAGTTCCTCCAGAATTGTCTGTTGCCAATCATTAGCTTTCTAATGCATGATATTTAGGGAATATTTGATGCACATCTGTATTTCTCATGCTCATTGTGTTTTTTATATTGAATTTATGGATAGTCATCTATGAATGATGGAGTTTGAAAAATACAATTACTACTTAAACTAACCATTGATATCCTTGGTATTTCCAAAAATTTTATGTCTTTAGATTTATTTTTGAAGGACAATGAAAACATATATGCCACACTTACAAAAGTCAAAGACGAGTACAATCTTAATCTGCTAAAGGTAAGTCTGAAAGTTTTTTTCCAAATACTGGTAAATCAGCTATCAAAATACACATTGCTAGGCCCTGGGAAGGCTTACATCCAAGGCAGTGTCTGCTCTTGGGAGACCAGGAGTCTTGATCAGGGCTGGAGTTAGAACATCCCCCCAGTGAGAGAGGTAGATGCCCAGAGGTGTCAGGTTTTTGACCTATCAGCCTGAGAGGTGCTACTTATTGAATGATTTATTGTATGACAGGATTTAAGAATTCCTGGCTCTGTTTCTCATATCTTAATCACTATTCTAGCAGCAACAGCCACAACCATTTATTCAGTGCTCCTATATGACAGGCATTTTGCATGGCTATTTATTTTTCATAGCTCTAGGATGGAGATGTTAATCATTTTTAAACTATGCTGTGCTGAATCATGAGAAACTGAGGCTTAGATGAGTTATGGAATTTGCTAATGCTATTCAAATATCAAAATCCAGATGTGGAATAGGATCTATATCTTTTTTGATTTAAAAATCCATGTTTAACCTTTACACTAAATTGCCCTAGTATTGATATGATAGTCACTGCTCAGTACAAAGAAGGATTTTAGAGACCTGTTGCTTCAGAAATTGGCTAATCTTTTTGTCTTAGGCCATATGCAGTAGCTATTTATTATTGATCTTCTATTGTAAAACTTCACTGTCCACATTACTAATTTCAGTAATCATAGTTTAACCTGAAATATAGTATTTTAATTATTCATGAATTCTCTTTGCTAACTTTCCTAGTGACTAAACTTTATTTGACACATCAACATTATACTCTGGGTACTTTTTAAAAATCATATATGGACATGCCAATTGCATAGATAAATTTAAGCATAGAAAATTTGAGCATAGGAAAATGTGTCCACTGTGCACATGGCTGACCATAGTGAAAATGTTCTGCTCTGATGTTTGGTTCATCTCTCAGACTGCCAAGTGTCCCTTTCTACACTCTTTCAATCTGTCAGTACAGGTTGAGTAGGCATTCTCTGAAATGCTCAAAAACAGAATTGTTTCAGATTTGGGGGAGTTTTGTAATACTTGCGTAGACTGCAGGTTGAGCATCCCTAACCCAAATATCTAAAATCTGAAATGCTTCAATATTTAAGACCGAGGGTCCTGTCAGAGCTCAAAAAGTCTTTGATTTCACATTTTTGCATTAGTGAATCTAAACCTGTGCTCTTTTTGCATGTGTAAGTTTTGTTGTTTTTGATCACTTAACTATTATAAATGACTCACTCATAATTCTGAAATAATACCTAGTGTTTCCAAGTGCCAAGAAGTTGTGATGTACTTTATAGAGAAAATAGGTACATTCTAGAAAATTTATTTAAACATGGGTTATCATGTTTTTGACTATGAATATGAGGTCAGGGTTAATGAATATATTATATATATAAATATATGTATATATATATATATAATAATAAACATACATTAAACAAAGCAAAGTAATGAGGGTGTGGCCAGAGGCTCACAAGAGCATCTCTCGGTATTTTCCCTAGAAGTAGTGGTTGAGTATTCACTAATCAGTATTTATTTCTGGCAACTTTATAGAACTTTACAGAACTACTGTGAATAAATGAGCCCCACCCACCTCTCCATTTAATTAAGGAGAACTGTTGCCCAGGCCTACACTTCTACTTTCTCATTTTCTGTTACCTTTTTCCTATGCATCAGCACCATTCTCATAAGACTATGTACGGATGCACTGTTACTTTTCTGTATACAAAAAAAGGAGTAATTGACAACATATTATCTTTGAATTTGCATGACTGTGTGGCATCTTTTCTTTAGTCAGTTTTACTGATGGGCGCTGAAGACAAGCTCAACTTGCTGGTGTCTGAGAATGTAGGTCCCAGGAACCTGTCTCAGTGCAATGCTGGTGAGCTGGAGATTGTGGTGGAGACCAGGCTGCAGCTGGCCGCCATTGCCCTGCAGAGGCACCGGGCAGCCTACAGGTGAGCAGAGGAGTTTCCCCCTCACCCACCAAACCCCAGGGCCTTCTTTTTGATACTGGTGGCAAGTTGCTCATACTCATTTGTTGAATGATTCACATTTTATACAAGTTTATAAATTCCCAGATCCATAGGACATGCTTGCTTTCTATTATCTGTCAGAGTTTTCATTCATCATTATACCGTCATTAACGGTTTTCCGTAAAGAGTTTATTTTATTAAAGGTACCAGGTAGAATGTTTAATGTCACATATAGACTGGGCAAGTTAATAGCATTTGATTTTTTAACTACTTGGCTTTTAAAAAGACAATCTAAATTCTTATAGTTTTTGACAAAACCTTTGGAGTATTTTTTTAGACACCAAATAAAAATATGAAAAAAAAGTTTTGAGAAAGTGTCTTCTGAACTATGTTGTGCTGAACTGAGCTAGTGCAGTAGCATTGAAGGCAGCTGATTATTAAATGTGTGCCATAGTTAGTGTCAGAATTTGCATTCAACCTGATATCATCTACTCAGTGACTATGTCATCAGTGCCAGACTCTGCGCTAGGCACCGATCATGCAGATGGGTGGAGAACGACCCACAGACGCATAAACCATTAAGTAGAGTGGTTGGCCATAGGGCTAGCAGAGCAGCTTTTCATAATGAATCCTATAGAAATATCCGTTCAAGGGGTTCCCACTCCACTTGTGATGCATGCTCTGTCATGTGGTCCCCTGACACATTCACCAGTGATTTGATTAACAATGCATACTTTTGTTATTATTTGTTATGTCATTAAATTATTCTGAGCACTTTTGATAGGCTGGGCATTATTCTAACCTCTTGGGATATATCAGTGTAATGATGCTCAATCTAGGTGAAATGCATAAAAATCCTGATCAAAACCTTGTCCTCGTGTAGTGTGTATTCTAATGGGCAGTGAGTAGCTGATGATATGCCATGAGCATACTAATTCAGTGATGCATGGCGAGTGTTATCAGGAGTAGAGATGAGGGAAGAGTTAGTTTAAGATGAGGTGCTTATGGGTGAGGGATACAGTTAAGTGGTAGAGTGCTAATACAGCATGCCCAAAACTCTAGGTTCAATCTCCAGTACACAGAGGAAGAAAGGGAGAAAGCCAGAAAGAACATCAAAGAAAAGAATGAAAGAAAAAAGAATGAGTATGTGGTTGAGTGTTTTTATGTTCAGTGCTGACAGCTTTCAGGTCCTACCACTCCCCTTCTCCTACTTAATTAATACCTGGACAAGCAGATAAGAAAGCCCTCCACATTACCCCATACACAATACCACCACCCAGCAATCACCACAGACTCCAAGGCAGACTCCTGCCCTGATTCTCTCGACACTTCTGAGAGCCTGCCCTGCGCTTCCTGTACTGTGTATGTGCTGTGTGTCTGTGTGTAACTGCACACACACACACACACACACATACACACACACACACGTGTGCATACATGGTGTATCTGAAATGAAATCTAAATCTAATTTTATTCTAAAGACAGTGTGGGTTGAGCAGCGTTGCACTTACGTGGTTTGTAAGTAGCAATGAAAACTCCATCTACTGAATTTGCAGCAGTTTGGTCTCCAGATGGCTGGAGCATCTTGGAGACCCTTTCAGGTAGGGGGTCTGTGAGGACAGAAGTATTTTTAAATTGAAACCAAGATACCATTTGCCTTCTTTGGTGTATTACTTGCATTGATGATGCCAAGGGACAATGGTAAACCTTCTGGTGCCTCACCGAGAATCAAAGCAGTGCCAACAGACTGCCACTATAGGTTTGAATCTTGCAATTATAAAATAGGCCAGCAGTTCCTCAGAAAGTCTGATGACGCCGTAGGAACTGTGGTATTGGGAACCCTTGGGGGAAGTATGTCTGGGCTCTTCTGCTGCAGATCCGAGCTGAGACAGAGCACGTGGGTGACTGGGTTGGGATCTGAGAAGGATGCTCTTTCTGGGGAATACCATATTGACTTGAAAACACAGCTGACAGACTAGGGTTGTTCAGCTGTGGGAATTTGGCAGACATTTTCTTAAGAACAAGCAAAATGAGCGTCTAGGAACAGAACTCAGCATATTTGTTGCCCAGGATAAAGCTTGAGTTTCCATGGGAAAATTTGAAGTTTGGATAATTTGTCATTGCCACCATGAACTTGACAGTTTTCTGTTTAGATTTTTTTGATGAGCTGAGCAAAAATATTAATGAAAATATTTTCAACTTTATAAATAGTTCAATACAATATTAAATATTTAATTACATAACCTATCTTCCAAATGGCCAGTGCTCATTGTGTCAAAATCCAAATTCACAAGGTAAACCAAAAGATCCAATAGATCTTATTATAATGTAATATAGAAAACATTCATCAACAGGGTGATTTTTAGATTTTCTATAGCCACAAACTTTTAAGAGACTATCACTTGTCACATTTTGGTGTGGTATCAAAGAAAGATGTTTGCAATTATTTGAAGAGACCATTAAAATTCTATTCCTACTTCCAGTATCCATGTGAGGCTTAATCTTCTTTGAAAATATTTATTTATTTATTTATTTATTTATTTATTTATTTATTTATTTATTTATTTATTTATTTGTGAGAGAAAGATAGAATGAGTATACTAGGGCCTCTTGTGCTACAAATGAACTCCACATGCCTGTGCTGCTTTGTGTGTCTGGCTTAATGTGAATGCTATGGAATTGAACAGGGCCAGCAGGCTTTGTAAGCAAGTGCAGTAAACCACTCCAGTTCCCAATATTCTTTATGTAGTTCAATCAGAATCATGTGGCAAAGGATGGAACATACTAGAAGGGATGGAAGTAGGTAGTCCTTTATTAAGCCACATATTAAAGATAGCAATGACATTCTTATTGATTTTTTGACAATAGTTGCATTATATAAAATATGTTGCATTTGTTATTCTGATATGATAAATGTTGATGCCACTCTTTGGGGGTTCCCAATTATTTTAGGGGTTTCAGTGATTTTTAGTGGTGAACGGGGTATAAAGATAGAACTTTACAATGTAGTTTGCAGTACCATCACATTTTTGACTATCTTTAAGCAATAGTTTATTGGTAATAAAATAGGCTTAGATGAAAATACTACAAATCATACTTTATTCCCCCCAAAGTTTGCAGGGACATGGAACTTTTAATATATATTTCCTATATAACTCTTTTTCCTCAAACTATATTTTAGAAAACAGAAGCCCTAGAAAACACACACACACACACACACACACACACACACACACACACACACACAATCATTCCTTTCCCTGCACTCCATGCCTCCTATATTCTTTTGGTATAGAGGACATGAGTGACTTTTTGGAGTGAGAAGGAAATGACAAACTAAAAATTGCCAAATGGCCAGGACAGGATTGTCATAACTTTAATAACTTTAATTTGAAGGCCAAGTTGACATATGCAAATACTATGCGAGCATATCAGACTCACACCAATTTAAAATACATGAACGTGGCCCTTGGGACAAAACCTGTGCAAACTTTCATGCTAGTGCCTCTCTGGAGCAGAGTTGTCCTGTGGAGAAGCTACTGTCAAGATGAGTGAGTTTCCCTTCCATGAACTTGACCCCCCACGAGCTCCTGTTGGGGCACTGCTGGGAGTGTTGGACAGTCCCTTTTCCAAATAATGGTTAGCTTGACAGTTCCTGATACTTCTAATAAAATTATGTCAAGGAAATTGAAAGGCACGTTCCCCGAGGAGACAGGTAGAGTGAGCTGCATGGATTTCACGAGAACAAACTGACCATTTTCTGTCATGAATGTTAGGAAGAAATAAATGGGATCAAAGCTATTCACACCGTATTTCTGCTTCTTTTGGACTTTCTTTTTAGAATCGCATCTTTTTTTTTTTAAAGTAAACTCTTGTTCTTATTTTCCTTTGTATTTAATTTATGTTCTAAATGGGAAAATATTCAAGCCTTTTAATTTTATATCAGAATAAAACTTTGGGATTTTAAATCGTTGATAGTGGGTAATTTTTCTGTACATCTCTGTCTGGCTAGTATAGTGGAGAAACTAGAAATTTTCCATTGTGCTATTGTTGTGGTTTACGTATTTGTCCCTGGAATTTGTGTCTGGGAAACTTAATTCCCAGAGGTAAATTTAACAGGATTTGGAGGAGGGACCTTTGAGAAATCTTTAGGGTTTGATGAGGTCACGAGCATAGTCCTAATTGATACCACTAGTAGCTTTATAAGAAGAGAGAGACCTGAGCAAGCTTGCACTATCTAACCATAATGCCATAATGCAGCAAAAAGCCTTCTCCAGATGCTCTTGGACTTCTCAATCTCCAGAACAATGGGTATACTTAGTCTGCCTCTATTTTCTGGAAGTTTCTTAGTTTCAGGTGTTTTGTGATAGCAACAGAAAACAGACTAACTAAGCAGTACCAGGTGGATTATAAAATACTAGTATGGCATATGTTTTATTATAACATATGGTATGTCCTATGTTTCATTTATTATTATTTATTAAGCTTTTGTATTAGTATTACAAGTCTTATAACCTCATTTCTCTTTTTTTATTGTATATTTTATTTATTTTCAAGCAGATACAGAGAGAGAGAGAGAGAGAGAGAGAGAGAGAGAGAGAGAGCATACCAGGGCCACCACCCTGTGGGTCTGGCTTATGTGGGTACTGGGGAATTGAACCGGGTGCCTCAGGCACTGGAGGCAAGTGCCTTAACCGCTGAGCCATCTCTCCAGCCCATAACCTCATTTCTCTTGAAATGAGGATTTAGGCTTTAAATGAGTAGAATGGGTAGTGCTTTCTTCTTCCAGATGTGCTGGTACCAAGATACACCAGGCTCGGAAGCTGCTCAGTAACATGGTGCCATAGAGCTGTGTATGCCTTGGGGACAGATGGCTGAGGGCCACAGTGAGTCTGTAGAGCCACTGAATCCCAGTTATGTTTGTTGCTCTTTTCTTTCTTGCTTGTTTACTCTTATTTCAAATAAAAAGCAGTAAGGTTAGATAATCACACATGATACTTGAAAAAATAGTCTGTAAACATTGCAACTGTTTTAATAGCTACACAAACCCTTGGGAATTTAATATTCAATAATTGCTTAAAGGTTGGAATACTGCTTTAATGACTTAGGAAAAAAATCAATTTAGTTTTTGTTATTTTCCCCCAGCCAACTCAGTACACTATCCATGACAAAGACAAGCATGTATTATATGCCATTGGTTTGCCAAGTGCTCTTCTTCTCTTCTAAGCTCCACTCTCAGCAGTAGGTCAGCTCCATGAGGGCAGTGATTTTTACTGTTGTAGCCATAGCTTCTAGATTTCCAGATGGCATACAACAGTTACTTAGTCCATGTTTTTTAACAAAAGAATTCTAATTCAAACTTTGTTATTATTCAGTTTCCTGAAATTTGTATCATGATTCCTGCTTTATAAAGACATTACTAGTTAGTTGGTGTTCCCAAGGCCACACGGCTAATACATGGTGAAGACAGTATTAAAATGGATTTAAAATATCTACCTCCAGGGTATAAATTCTTAAGAATTAGATTATTATTCCAGATGAATTAAAATGAAAATATGATTAAATAATTTAATTTCTAAAATGCTATCCACTTCTAAAATGAGAATGGAACTCAAAAAATGGCAACTGATTTAAATCTGTAAAATATTTTCATTTTTGTAAGTCTAAAAATTGAGGCTGGGCATGTAGCTCAGTGGTAGATCACTTGCCTTAGTATATGCAAAGCCTTGTGGTTGGTCTGGTGTGGTGGCACACACCTTTAATCCCAGCACTCAGAGACTCAGAGATAGAAGGGTTGCCATGAGTTCAAGGCCAGCCTGAACTAGATCAAGACCTTATGTTGAAAAAACAAAAAACAAACAAACAAACAAACAAACAAAATCCATACCAAAGCCTGAGATTTGATCCCCAGCTCTGAAAACAAAAAAAGTCTGTAACCACAAGAACTAGGAAAATGAAATTGTAATTATAAATGATAGTTTATGTTCCTCCCATAAGGAACAGCAGCACTGTGGAAGGAAGAAAATCTGACCCTCTACCATCTCTGCAAAGAGTGAAGCTCAGAAGGGATTTGTAGCAGTTCTTCTGCTCATTGCTGGGCCCAAACAGCCAAAGAGCAGTGTCAGGAAGCAGAGTTGATTTGGGCTCACAATTCCAGGGTTTCTTTTCATCATGGCAGGGAAGACAAGAGCTGGAGGTTGGAAGCCACACTATATCCTGTCAGGAAACAGAGGGTGAACAGGAAGTAGAGCCTGACTATTATACCTCAAGACCCACCTCCAGGGACCCACTTCCTCCAGCAAGGCCCCATGGCTTAAAGGTTCAGCAACCTTCCCAAAGAGTTCTACCAACTGGGGAATCAAGTGTTGAAACACATAAGAGTCTATGGGGAACATTTCACATACAAACCGCAACAGGCTGTATCATCCACACCCCCAGGGGTGGGTTTCCCAACACTGGTGACTTGAAGATATAATCCAGCTGAAGAATCCATTTTATAAAGCAGACTCCATTTTTAGACTTACTTCCCCCTCCCTAGAGAATGTCTGATCACAAAGACCAGGAAGAAAAAAAAAAAAGACACCATATAAGGAAGCATATGGCTGTCCTGGAATGTGGGCTGGCCCTGGGATGTGGCTCCAAGGAAGTAACCAATCAAGAGGCATACAGATACAGGAAAGGAGCCAATAGAAATACCACACACCCTGTGACCTAAGCTGTATTATAATTAGATAGCTTCTGTCCATAAATACCCTGCTCCTTTGT